>CAJNDV010000148.1:0-42284 GCA_905221635.1 Symbiodinium sp. CCMP2456
TGAAGATGCGGAGAGTTTCCACGATGAGTTGTGGCCGTCTTTCTTCTGATGGAACCGCTTGTAACACCTTGACGGCTGGGAGGATCACTTATTTTCTGCATCGTTTGTCGTAAAAATGCGGAGAGTTTCCACGATGCGTTGTGGCCGTCTGTCTTCTGATGGAACCGCTTGTAAAAACTTGACGGCTGGGAGGATCACTTATTTTCTTCGCTACGATGTCTGACATGCGAAGTGAAGACAAACCTGGATCTGACTTTGCCCTTACTGAGCTGTTCTCGGTGTCGTCTGATGATCGAAAAACCCACTCGAGGGCTTTGGGCCTTTGAAACCCCGGCGCATCGCTACGAAGGTGTCTGACACGCGACTAACGCTCTGAAACAGCACCGTCTGTTTTTGGCCGTCGTTTCTGTAGGACAGGTGCTCTGAAGCAGTTTCGTGTTTGGCTTGTGGTAATGATGTACCGCTGCCCAGCCGCTTGCCCATGGCGCCGGCTCAGTTGGGCTTGCTCAGGGGTCTTCCGTCCAGAAATTTTACGAGGGGCTTGTTATGTCCTTAAATCTCTTGAAGCTTCACACGTTCTGCCCGTCTGAGATCCTGGTACTGGCACCACAGACTTGCAGAAGCATGCAGCTCTGCAGCTGTCACTTTATGTACAGAAGCATGCAAGCGAGGACACCGACTGTGGTTGAAATGGGCATCTCAACATCCATGTGGTGCTGAAGCGGTTGCTGCACACACGGAGCTGCTTCAGGCTGCAACTTGCACCTCCCGGAGCGATCCAGCAGCAATGCTGGACGTGTGGCCTTGCACTGCTCTCAGCAAAAGGTCCACGTTGCAAGCATAGTTCCGAGTTTACCGCCATCAAGATCCGCGCGTCATCAGTCACACTTTGCAGAGTTGTCAGAGTTCTCTGTGCAGAACATAAAGCTTTTCTGTGTTAGCCAACGAGGTGAAATTTCGCAAGAAGGCATCAAATCAAGAGCTTTCTGCAAGGTGCACTTCCTAAACCACTCCACCGCCCTTGCAAACTAACTCGGACAGATGCAAACAAGAGTCGAGTGACCTCGAAGGCTGCACAGAATCGCTCGACCCACGTGACGGGGATGGTACGATGATCGCATGTCACATTCTACATGTTAGTGTGGCAGATTCGGCCTCACAGCCGCATTTGATGGTTCCTTTCCGCTTGGCGAACATTCCTCAGACACTTGGTTTCGAAATTCGGAGCGCTTTCATATTGCGCCGGGCATCGTTGAATTGCAGAGCATCGCGCCTCAAGTAATGCACGTGGTAACGGCAGACATTTTCCACAACCTGACCAAGGCTGATAATAAGGCATGCCCACTGGCCGCTCTCCTGCATGCAGGATGCACTCGACTACACATATCGAAACAGGATGCGCGCATCGACAGCTGCACAGACCGTCAGGTCAGTGGACAGCAGAAAAAAAACCGGAAACTTTCAATGTATCTCCAAGCTCATAGCAAAAAGAAGAGTCCTGCATGCATATGCTGTTCTTGGCTTGTCCTCCAAGGTGGCTCGCTTCTCACTGTGCGCTTGTTTACGGTCTATCCCCAGACGGTGCCAATATCCTTCGAGCTTCCTGGCTGTACTTTGGTTGTGGCTTGTGCTCCTGGCTGCTTTTTGGTCATGTCTTGTGTTGGCTTATCTGCCACGGCCTGAGGAACGCCTGGCTTGCCGAGATGTGGTCACCCGGGGCCAGAGCCTGTTCTGGGCATCTACAAGCACAGAAAGGTCGGGATGGCTTCGCCACTTGCGTGCTGAGGTTGGCGATCAAACACTGTCGAGTGCTCATCTGCTGCCCACATGTCTGTGTGTTCAGGCTTTGTCTCTCACTCCCTGTAACCTTCTGGAGTTGGTGCCGATGGCGGGTAGGTCCGGCAAGCTGCTGACAACCGCTGATAGAAGGAAGCATGGACCCGAACCCAAACCCCGTTGCACTGCCCTGAGTAAAAAGGAGCGGGCGCAGCAAGCTAAACGTTCCTGCTGTTTTTGAAACTAAGATTTCAGATAGCTCACATGTCGGCATCAGTGTCGCTGTGCCGAGGCATACCGAGGCATGCAGACTTCACGTCATGCTTGGGAGGAGTTCGATCACTGTTCAGACGAGGGAAGCGAGCAGGTGAAACAACTGCTTGGCCAGGCAGTTTAGCGCAGAGTTAGTTGCTTGCGGCTGTGTTTCATATTGCTTCTTCTATTCTAGACCTTACACAGAACTGTCGCAACTGTCGCGGTGCGGATTTGCCACCTGTTTGATCTTTGATATGAAACGATGAGTTGAAAGTATTCTATACTCTATACTTTTCATCTTGATTTCGTGATTTCGAACTGGTTCTTAAGATTTTGAGTTACTGGTATTGAGTTTTTCAAGCGAAAATTGTTCTTCAGAAGCTCTGTAGACTAATTATCTAGCGGTTGTCAACTTTCGAGGTCTAGTTTTGTATACATTTTTCTTTCCGGTATCAGCAAGCAGTTTGGGACGGCCCAGGTTTCGCTGCAGGAGGGCTTGAGCTACAGCTTTTGGTTTGTACTGCGCTCGCCTGCGAGCTGTAGCTAGCTGGGCGATTTGCCAATGACCACGAGGTTGGCTCAGAAACGAAGGTTCAAAAGATTCCGTTCCGTGCCGTGAAACTTCTTGTGGTCCAACACCCCTTGAAGACAGTTTGAAGACAGGAAGAGAAAGGGCAGCAGTCGGAAAAGGTTGCTCGGACAGTCATCCTAAGGCATCAAAACACAACGCATTAAGAGCATGTCTTGCAAAACCCAAACAGAGCTGTTTCGCCTTTATGCAGATTGTTCGCATGGCGGAGGGAGGAAAGGTTCAGTTCGGCTTAGCACCATTTCTGAGGCCTACAAGTGCGGGCATCTACCAGGGGCGACTTGGCTGAAACGGGCATGACAGGGGACGTATGCACGCTGAAGAGCACTGAGTTGGGTAGCCAAGGTGGCAGTTTGAGACGGTCTGGATCTTGGTTTTGCAGTGTTTGGGATTTCAACAACTCGCTTGTTTGTGGGATGGGGATGCAAAGACCCGCGCGGATCACGTGTCTCGTGCTGGTGGTCAGCTTTCTCTTGAAAGCAAGCAGTGCTGAGGCGATGCAGGATCCTCGCGTTGTTTTGGGAACCGGCCCCACTCGAGCTGGCGCTGTTGGCGGCGCTTGGTGCCCAGATCTGCAGTTCTAGAGCAGACGGCAGTTTTTGCAGAGATCGAGGTGCTCCAAATTGCCTTCGTGCCAGCAAACGCAGTTGGACACTCAAGCAAAGCTTCTTTTAAGCGGTCGTGGGCTTTTTGCCCGAGAGTTGATCCATCGCAGCATTATTTCGAGACCCAGAATGCTCCTGACCCAGAAGACGGAGGCAGTCATTGCCCTTCATAGAGCAGGTTTGTGGGCATCAGATTATCCGAGCGATTGTTGTGGGCTTGTCGCGAGTTAGAGATGAGAGTTGCCACCCTTCCTCTTGCTTGGCAACCGCGATAGAGTCAGGAGGGTGCTACAGCTGCTAGCTGCTAGATGGCATCATTTTTGTTGTTGAAACACGAGAGCTAGTGTAAGCTTGCTGCAGCTGGGGCGGCCACATGCACAAAGGCCAGTAAGCTGATCCTGACAGCGGTGAGTCCCAGTGGTTGGGACTTTCAGGCAGGTAGTTCGGACAAGAACGAGTTGATACGGATCAGCTGGATGTTGGTCTTATGCAGGGCGTGGACGTCTGTGAAAGTGTTAGCGAGGCGGGGTGCCCGTCATCCGCCCGAAACCCCGTCGTCCCCGGCCGTGGGGAAGAACCGAAGGCGGTGGTCTGTGTGAGGGCATCGGCATCGGCGCAGTCGCCGAATGCCAGAGGCCCAGCGAGGCCCAGCGAGGCCCAGCTCGACTGTCGTGGCACCCGTGGGCCTATAGTCTGAGGTGCTGATACTGGACGATATCTCCATCAAGGCGCCTTCCACTCCTGAGTGGGCCTGCACAGCTTAGCTTGGATGTGATTGTTTTCAGCAAATGTTGGCATGAGTTGTGCTTCTTTGAAGTTGATTGCGCCATGCCGGTCAGCCTGGTGAGCCCTATGTCACGTGTCGAAGCTTAGCTCGGGATGTGGAACCCAGGGAGCGAGAAAACACCGAAGCATCCAACATCTGATTGAGGAGGTGAGCATGTCCTGAGCCATCCAGTCTCTCAAGTCACCAAGCAATGCAATGATGAAGTACAGCATGCTTCTGCTGTAAGCAAGGCAGAGAGCACACACCGCATTCGCTCCAACACGTCATGATGCAATGGGCGTTCGATAGTTCCCCGAGTTTAGTAAAAAGCAGCAAGGACATGCGTCCAAAACGGCAAAGCATCTGCCTGGAAGGCACAGATCCTTTTCCAGAGAGAGCTCCGGAACGCCCGGACCTTAAGCCTTCATTGGTATCCGGCCGTGTGGAGGCGGCATCGTCTTGCACGAGTTGTAGTGTCGTGAAGTGCATGAGCATAGCTACTAGTTCGACAGCGCTAGAGCTGCTTCCAGCATGGTGCCGTCAACGACGTTTTGCTACCGGGAAACTCCAGCATGGCGCATGCTAGCGGTTTCGCATGAGAACTCTTTCGCATCACCACACTATCTGCGTGGCCTGCACATGCCGATAGTTCGTGTGAAGCTGTGCAGAGGCACATTGTTGCCTTTGCTGTTTCTAGTTCTAGTGGGTCAGAGACGGCGGTTCTGGCAAGTAAGCGCAGCGCAGCTACCAGATCCTTGCGTTGCAAGCGTGCTAGCACCCGCAAGTGCTCGACCAACTACTCGGTCAGCCAGCCAGCCAGCCAGCCAGCCAGCCAGCCAGCCAGTCAGTCAGTCAGTCAGCCAGTCACTCACTCACTCACTCACTCACTCACTCACTCACTCACTCACTCACTCACTCACTCACGCAGTGAGTCAGTAAGTCAGTGAGTCAGCCAGAGGCAGCAGTCAGTCAGTCAGTCGGTCAATTAATCAACCAATCAATGAATGAATCAAGTGCTGCCCTCTTGTCGCGAGATTTTTGGGACCTCTGTCAGGTAAGGCTAGCCAGCGGCCGTGACCTCGGACCTCTGTGTTCGACGTATTCGTGTGGGGTGAGGTGGCTGGCATGTTGACATTGGTCTGCTGAGGTGGAGGAATCGCCGAATTCGAGCTTGCAACCTTTGCCCTTGGACAGATGGGAAACGAGGTCCCCTTATATTGTTTGGACTACTGTAGGCTGTTTGTTTCTTTGTTCTGCTTGCACATCTGAGGTCGCTGCAGACTCCAGTGGTTCCTTGGTGAGTTCCCCAGTCCAGTCCCGCGAAGGGAACGACCGAAGTCTGAGCGGAGACCGGAGTGAGATCTGTTCTCTGTGCCTTCCAGGCCACGTGGCGACTTCCAGGAGCCCTGGAGGCACACGCCGAACTGTGTGCCGCAGGGACAGGGCTCCACATTGCTCCGCATTGCGAGCCTGGAGGTGAGCTCGCTGCAGCTCGGAACCTACCGGAGTATCGTGCATCCAGCCCGTCTTTGCGCTTTGCGAACGGTCGGTTGTTATGCACACAACCCCAGAGAGTAAATGTTCGCATGCACAAGACCTGCAGCAAACGGGACGAGACAAATTGGTCCGGTCGTCATGCAGCGCATGCACACCAAGTATTTAGAGCATTGTGCGTACCAGCGTGTTTGGGTCACAGATCGTACGCCAACACAGCGTCGACGATCATCCCAGAACGGGGTCCGGATCAAACCCCAACACAAGACCCGCCGAAAGGAAAGCCGAAGCCCAAAAACAACACCGAAAAACCACCAAAACCTGGCCTGGGCCACAGCGGCTGGGTTAGGGGGTTCGCAAGTTTCGGGTTTTGGGTTTGGGGGTTCGGGGGTTTAGGGGTTTTGAGTTTCGGGGTTTGGGGGTGTTGGGTTTCGAGGTTTAAGTTTAAGGGTTCAGGATTTTGAGGTTTTAGGGTTCAGGGGTTTAGGGTTTAGGGGTTCAAGGGTTCAGGGGTTTAGGGTTTAGGGTTTGGCGGCAGGGCTGGGATGGTTGGGATGGTTGGATGGCTGGGATGCTTGGGATGATTGGGATGGCTGGGCATCGGCGGTTGGGATGCTTAGGATGGACGCTCCACATGGTGGAGCGCCTGGGATGGTTGGGATGGGTGGGCTCAGCGGTTGGGATGGTTCGGATTCCAAAGCTCCGTTTGGCAGGGTTCGGGGTCTGCGCTCCGTATGGCGGTGGTTGGAGTCGGGATGGTTAGGGTCGGCTGTTGGGATGGCTGGGATGGTTGGGATGGTTCGGGGTCTGGTGGGGTGGTTGGGTGGTCGGTTCAGGGGTGGGGAGGGACCACGCGAGCCCACTGCATCAGTGTTTGATCCGCAACCCCTTCCGCTTCCTGATCCGATTTTTTCCGAAATGTAATCCCAGATCACGCCCTGCCTCCTCATCTGACCTCTGTGCGCTGATAGGTGCCGCAGCCAAGTATCCAACACGCGGGCCTGCACACAAGCCCCGACAGATACCAATGCCCAGCCACGAAACAGGTCGGGATGTTCACCTTGTTTTCACACGGCTCGGCGAACGAGTGACTTTTCTCCGGCTGCTTGCCCACGAAGTCAAGGTTCATGGGCAGGCGGTCAAGCGGCCCACCATGGCCCACCGTGCTGGCCTAGTCAATGAAGTCCCATGCGGCAACATGCAACGCAGAAGTCTTGATTTTGGATGTGTGCGCTTCAATATCGCGGTCGTGCAGCATCATTCTACGTGTGCTTAAGCGTGCTTTGTGCGCGTCGTCGCCGGTCTACTTGTAGGCGAGCCGAAACCTCCGGCCTGCCGAAGCCTAACTTCCTTGCAATTTCGATTTCTGCCAGGTCCGAGACACGGGCGACACGATCTTCCAACAGCTCCCTCCAAGACTACTTTTGCGTGAGACGGTGCTTGCCTGAGGCCATTCTGAGCCCAGAACGGCATTTGTTCTTTGACCAGGTCTTGATCATCCATTTCAGTGTGACGCAGGCAAGGAACCGGAGAGTGGCGGATAACCGGAGAGTGGCGGATAGTAATTGAAAACATATGCTGAATGCTGCTCAAATCCGATCAGACTTTGTTTTTGCAGAGCTGCAGACACACCAAGCTACATCGAAACCTGTGCAGCTGGTCTGCTGTCGAGGCGTGTTTTTCAGGAGACATACTGTCTCTGGAAGACCCCACAGGAACCTTTGAGATGTTTCAGGACTCCCACGCCGCCATAGCAGCAGCAGTAGTGAAGCTGGCAAATCTGCGACATTTTGCAACCTGTCACTCCCAGGAGAATGCCACGATCAAGCAGGTCGGCAATGGATTCATGCTGCTGGCTCAGTCTTAGTTTCCAAATTGGTGGTGCTCCCGGCCGCCACGAGTGCACTCCGATGTTCATTTTCCCTTGCACAGTGCATTCGCCCTCGCCGCAACCCTCAACACATGCACAAAGCTGATACGACACTGTTTTGATCAGATCAGCCTTTGAGCAATTGACTAGAGGATCTCTTTCCGCTCGCCAGCCTGGGAGGGCCATGGAGCAGCTTCACCGTTTTGCTGCACGTGTCGTGGACGCCAGGAACAGAACGCAGTCGCAAAAGCAGTAGCTGTTGATGTTATCATCTTTTCCTTTTACTGGCCTTTTTCTTTGCTCTCGTCATGCAGTGCTTTGGACGAAAGGAGTGCGCAGCCGTTGGTGGACAATGCTTGCGCATCCCGCGCAAACAGGGATAGCTGGACCTACAGCACCCGGGCAAAAGCACCTCATGCAATCTAGACGTGGCATTTCTTGGCACCAACGGCTGACCAATCGGTGCAAGTAAAGTCTCAAGCGTGACGCTCCAGGCGTTTTCTGCAGGGAGGTCTGCGTGGCTGAGTCGGAAGATCCAGATGCAACCTGCGTCCCATCGATTGACTGGCCGCTCTATGTGACGCTCAAAGAGGCCATGGCCGTTCGGGTTTAGTTGGACATCTCGAGACTTTTTGCTTGCCCTGGCGATTTTTGGCATGCACCTGCAGCCTGCAGGCAAGAGCAGAGGACCTACTGCAAACGAACCCAAATGCTGTCATAACGTCATATTCCGAGTGGCGCTCTAAGTTCAATGAAGGACAGCATCTTGCTAGCAGTGCTACGTCGTCGGGGTGCTCTTGCTCTGACTCACCGTTCGTTGCCCCGGGCCCAGGTACTTGACTCTGCTCTTTTACCACGCCTTCCTCCTCCTGGAAGTCGAAGGCCGTTGCGGGACTCGCGCTCGTCCGCCCTCTCCTCTGCCGTGTCGCTGTTCGCTTCTCCGCGAGGCGGCCTCGGGATTTGGACGGAGAAGTACAACGACAAGTTGGAGCTCATGTATGGCGAGCTCGAGACGCTCCGTGCTTTCGGGCAAGGCCATCGTGCCACAGGCCGGCGGAGGCAAAGCTTCCATTGCATCCTCGGACTATCTTGGACTCCGTCACTCAGCTTCGCTCAGGCGAGCTACGAAAGCCAAGCTTGCAGCATTCTCAAGTCGAGCTTGATGCTTGCGTGACGCTGCAAGACCTGGTCGACTGGATCTGCGGCCCTTTAGCTATTGTCTGGCGCCCTTATTGCTTGATCAACAGCACCATGGACCAAAACATACGTATAGAGGGCAGACCTGCAATCGAGGGTAGCTGACACATGCGGATCTTGAAGGCAACTGCCAACACTACGCCCGAGACTTGATTCAGTTCCTTCATGACAAGCGACTCGCCGAGAACTTGAAATCCGATCGCGAGGCCTGAGCTGGAATTGGAGTGTAGCTTTCTCAGCCGTGGTTCTTGTTTTGCAGGTGGTACTGTCTGCAGTTCAGTCAGAAGGTTGCCGGCTGCAGTATGCGACTGAGAGGCTTAAGGAGCTCATATGATGCAGTGCAAAGACTGCAGTGTTGGCCGATGATGTCAGAAGCGCAACTTGCGAGGATGATCGTGCGCTTGTCCTTGCTGCTGTCTCTTCAGATGGAGCTGCTCTCGCTTTCGCTTCCAAGCGACTGCACCTTGGCATGTGCTGCAGAAAGCAGACTCGACCCTGTTTTAAGATGTTTTGATTGAGAATTCACGCGAGGAGATGTGACAAGGGACTGGCTTTGGCAGCGGTGACAAACTGTGGGACTGCCTTGCAGTTCTGCGCAGCTTTTCTCCATGAAGATGAAGACGTCGTTGGCTCCTAAGTTTTCGCTATGCCATGCCAGTTACTTAAGCGAATGGTCGTGATCCTGCCGTTGCCCGCAGCAAACCGAGGTCTTCGCGGCGGTTGGCCAAGACGCCACAGCGTTGCGATTTGCACCCCACTTTCAATGGTGCGTGATTTGCTGTACACCATTGCCAGCCTTAAGTTTGAGAGCATCCAGCCTCCGGATTGTCTCAGTCCCTCAGACACTCGACATTAATGGATTCGTAGACATCCTCTGCATGACCGAGGCATCTACTGAGATGAAATGCAATCCCTTTGTTATCACTGCAGCTGCAACAGACCTGTCCGGTGACATCGACTGGTCTCGCATCTTTACCTGTCCCTTGGTACAGACTGCTGTCCGTGTGTATGTCAATGTTTGAATGCAGTGTTTGCAATGCTTCGGACTGTGCTGATCCAAAGGTGCGGCGCTTACAGAAGATGTCGATGTGGCTGCAACTGCAATTGGACCGGAACCAAGCGTGCGAGCGACCCAGGAAACCAGGGCTGGATGCATGTATGCTTTCTTCAGGATTGGACTGGCGAGCTGGTGAATACGTATCAGACGGTCTCCGCTCCGACACCCAGTTCGTGAAGCGTGCCGTGCTCTGGACTGCCTTTCTGTGAGCAGGGGTTAGATACACCGGTTACTTCCGTCGGTACACTTCGACGTCATGCCGAGGGCAGCATCGGTCCACAATGCTGCAGGCAACAAAGACAGCTGTGGATAAGCCGTAATGCAGATTGGAGCAGTGTATTTGCAAGAATCGTGACTGTTGCTTATGTGTTTTTTATGGTCATCAGTCGATCGTTCCCATCTTTGATATATACGTGACAGCAGTTGGCGAAGCCATAAACCGCATGTGTTCGTTTTGCACGTGCATAAATGTTACCTCTGGCAGTGTCTGTGTTGGGCTTGCCGAATCAGCAACGTAGATCCATGCAGGTGCTTCTCAACGGTCTGGTGCTACAGCTCGTGCCAGAGAATGTCCGGCAGCATGCAACAGTGCTCCGTGCCGTGCACCAGAACGGCCTCGCGCTCCAGCCACAGCCCCGGCCGATCAGAAAGGCGATGTGCGCTTCCAAGCGGGGCTCGGAGTCCAGCAACATCAGGGTTCCAGTAACATCTGGATTCCAGGCTAGCACAGATTCTAAAACATCTGCTGGTTCGCACTATTGACTCGTCATCAAGGATTCCCTTTTCAGAAGTTGGTGGGATCGGACGTACATACACAAGGATTGTTGTTGAAGGTGCAGGAGGGGAAAGATCAACGGCGGAGCTTTACCCTGAAACATTGGTCAGCCGCTGTTCGTGAGAGCCAAACGATGGCCGGATGGCCTCGGCAACGGTGGTGCGGACAGCTGGATGTAGACTGCGTTGTAAGGTTCGCTGGTGAAGAGCTTCGTGCTGATCAACGAGTGGTTCGTGAGGCCATTGCGCAAAACGCAATGGCCCTGCAATTTGCCTCCGAGGCATGCAAAGCTGCACATCTTTCACGACTCAGTGCACTTGAGTTGTTACTGAGATGTAAAGAGTGAAGTGAGTAGAGGCTTTGCTCCCCAACAAGTGTGGTAGCACTCCGGCTCTTACCTTTACGGTTTCTTGCGAAAGGCCCGTGCCCACCGAGTTTGCCGCAAACTTCGAATTCATTTTACAGCCAATGCTTTGGTGAATCTTGCCCTTCAAAAACGCTCGAATTGTCTACAGTCCTGGCAGTGCCTGGCAGCGCCCCACTCTCGACTTCTCCTTGTTCAGGGTTTTGCCCCCAAAAACGTTATGCGGCCTCTCTGGATCGTTCGTGTGGTCTCCCAACGCCTAGTGGGTCGGGGTGGCGTTGTCCAAATCTTCAGCCTCTCGGGCGCTGCACGTTGGTTCGTGCTGCCTTGCGGTTGTGTTGTAAGGATGTGTGGTCTTGCTTTTGGTGGTTTTCTCTGTGTCTTTCCAATCTTGAGCTGTGCTTGTCGGTTGCAGGTGCTGCGAGCCCGGCGGGAGGTGGTTCTCATGGCTGTAGTCAGGAATGGGCACGCCCTGCAGCCCCCTGGCTCAGAAGGGAAGGGGCTCAAGCAGGCTCGCAAGCAGGGTTTCGCTAAACACTGACTTTCGCTTCTGCGAGGTTTGCTTCTGAAGACTTGCAGCAGGACCGATCCGCCAGCACAGGGTCATTGCACTTCGGCAAGCGCAACCATCCTTTGTTCGAAGTGGGCTCGTTCCAGGCAGAAGAACCATTCTTTCCCGACCTTTACTCAACAGCCTGAATCTGTAAGACACTTCGGCTGCGTGTCTTGGGCATTGGGGGGAGTGACCTGATGCACGAAGGAGGAGACAGCACTGAAGGAAGCTTACCAGATCGCATCAATCGAGCCCCCCCCAAGAGGTGGAATTCCTCCAGTAGGGTAGCGGTACGGGTTCTTCCTTTCAGCATGAAGAGATAAGGTTGCTGTCCTCGCGAAGCGCGAGCGGCATGCGTGGTTTGCGGTTTGCGTTTACACGATTGTGCCGTTTTCCACCAACGTCGCGGCCTTTGCACATGCCCGCGTCCCGCTAGACAGAGTTTTCACCACAGCAGCGCTGATTTTGGCCTAACGCCCTGGAATGGCCACACTATTCACCTGAAAGCCAATGAAGCCAGAACTTAATGGTTCGGCAATTAACTCCAGTGTAAATGGGATTTGTCCAACAAATATCTAAATCGGCGATTTGATCTAATTGTCTGGACATACTAGCAGAATCTCCTTACAGGCCTGTGCAAATTCGCTACCTCATACCCGTTGATCTATTGGGATGGCTGGGCGTCCGTATTGGTAAACACCAGCAATGCATTTGGCCACTATCAGGTTCGAAGTGAAGCTTCTCGATTGATCTGGCTTAGGGGTAGCAAGCTCCGAACATTCCATGCGGATATTCTTCAGTTCACCGTCCAGCTAGAGTAAGCATCAGTTGGCGTCCAAGATTATGTTGATTATTGAACACTGAACAAGGCTGTGCTGTTCTACTTACTTACGACTACGTATTCAGAGCAGATTTGGATGGAATGGGGGCATGTCACTCGACACAATTAAGTCTTGATTTAACCGGCGACGTTGGGAGCCATGTCCAAACATGTAGTGACGATCGCTCGACTGATTCAGCTAGAGTTCGAGTAAGCATCAGTTGTTTGTGAGTGAGCCAGTCCAGTCCAGTCTCGTCTCGTCTAGTCTTGTCTAGACATAAAATCCTGGCTGTAGTTGTTGTTCGGCTTGGGGGTGCCCTAGGAGAAACATGTAAATGGTGATTTAACTGTGCATGGAGCAGAGCGTTGGGCAGCTTTCGAGGGCCAATTAGATCAAACGTTAATTGCGGTGGGCCTAAGGGGTTCAAGACGGCCCGATGCCGGCAATTAGCTCCAGAGCTAAGTTTCTTTGACTCTTGGATTCAGTGCCCACCCTGTTCACCTCCTTAAAGCTTGTTAACAGTTACGGCGCCCGTACGCGCCTATGGGTTTGTAGGCATTACATGATGAGGATATGTAGAGGCATGTGTGCGAAACCCAAGCGAGAGGCACTTTCAGGAAAATTCGCAGGCAGGGCAGGTGCGCGAACCACTAGAGGCTGAAGTTAACTCGGGGACTAACTGCGTTTTCGCCTGGGTTTCGAGCTCGTTTTCGGGGAGGGTCCAGGTTTTTCGCAGTCATTCCTGAAGTGAAACACGGAGATCCTGAGGGTGAGGGTTTAGGCGCAGCGTGTGGCGAAGAGTTCCTGTCCCAGAGGCCTTGAACCGCGAAATCTGCTGCATCAAATCCTAAACATGGAAATCCTGAGCGCGAAGGGTGTATAGTGGGGTGCAGTGTTTAGGCAAGAGTTCCGTTGCGGCGCGTTGATGAGATGTTCTGAGAAAACAAGGGGAGACAAGGGAACTGCAACGTCTTGACCGGAAATCGAAACATGTGCCGTCATCTTCCCCCCCCCCCCACCACCTGCCCCAAACCCGGAAAAGCCCAGTAATCAAAAACCATCGGTGAGTAGAGGCGCCGTCACCTTGTTGATGTGGTCTCGAAATCCCGTTGTTCTAGAGACCACAGTAGCCCTTTCTGTTGTTCTAAGGGGTTCGGGAGTTTCGCGAAATCGGTTGAGTCGTGCTTCCCGCCTCGTGTTTGCGACTCCCAAAGCCGCGCTCCAGCCCCGCGCACAATTGACCACAGTACGGGCCATGTTCTGGCCTGCCTAGATACGCCTTCGTTGTATGGGATCTACGTTGGCAGAATTGTAGGGTTCGGAGGCTGTTGATGTCGGCGGCGGTCTTGACGTGTCTATGCTACATGCAGCAGGACCACACCCTTGTGCTCACAGCAGCTCGTGGCTTGACCGCACAGGTTGTGATGGAAGCTTTCAGGGTGGCAAGTTTGACATGACTGTGTTCATTGCTGCTAGGGCGTTTCCTCTTCGCTGACTGGAGCTGGTTCTTTCAAGACAAGGTGCCATCTGAACTGCCGGGATAAGCCACTTCGTGTCCCAAAGAAGCCAGGAGGCACAAGTCACTGACAGGCCATCAAGGATCAGCGCAACATTGCCATGGCTGCCGTCAGCATGGATGCCTCTGCTTTGCCACACACCGGACAGCAAGCTGACGAGGAGGTCAGACTCGCGACATGGAAGAGGTGCAAAAGTTCTCAGATTCTTCTGGCAATCGCCAGGTGGTTATGGCAGCGCTTCAGCAGGACGGCCAGATGCTGGAGTTTGCAAGCGAGGATCTGCAGGCCGCTGCGAAAAAGGTTCAGTTTCGCTTGCACACTGTCAGGCGCTATGCTTCTAACCTGATTCTCTGGAGAAACGAAGAACCAGCAATGCTCATGGTGCTCGGTATGGGGGTGTGGTCATGTTTCAACAGGGTACTGTCCGACTGTCCGTGTACTTCTTATTGCTATTCTGGCTATCATTGAACGTTCGTACTAGTACTCTTGTTGCATAGGCTGTTCTCGCTGCCCCACTTTGACAGCATCTGCGCCACTTCAGCTTTCGTCGCCCCCGTGGCCGAAGTGTCACCACCATTTCTGGCACAGCATATATGATGGTGTTCCATCAGTGCCTAAACCTCTGTCGCCCTAGCTGGCTTGAGCAAATCTGGACAATTGAGTATACTTTCTGGAAGTACTTGTAGGTCCGCAAAAATAGCTCTGACATACCTTCATTCGGCAGTGCAGCTGCTCGAGAGCACAGCTGCAGGCGGACCCGAGTGTCGTGCTGGTGGCAGTAGCTTCGGACGGCACTGCGCTCCGCTTCGCTTCCAACGCGCTGCGGGGCTGTCGCAAGGCGTGGCGTCATGTGGCGTCTGGAGATGCCATGCTGGAGCTGTGGGACACAAGGGACGGCAGAGCCTTTTCCAGGTCGTTTCGGTGGCCGTTCGGCAGAATGGTCTCGCGCTGCAATTTGCAGAGCATGGCCTGCGGTGTGATTCCGAGCTCCTGAGACTTGCTGCCCGGAGGCCAGGATGGTGGTTATGTGGGACACTGTAGGACTAAGCAAGAGTTCATGGAGCACTCGGGTCATTCGAGAGGGATGCATGCGTCGAAACGTGGGAGTATGTCAGGTGGTGGTCCTGGGACTGGAGCTACTTGTTCGCCGCCGCGACCTCGGTGTCATAAGCTTGTATAACCTTTGCCTCGCATCAATCTATGGGTGGATGGCCCCCAAAGCGCTACAAGGCATCTGTGACGCAGACAGAGTTTCTGAATAAGGTCAGTTGGCCCACCGTGTTAAAATGGAACAGCTGTGCGCATACGTACTTGTGCTTCTCGATTCCTTGCCGTTCTCATCCGTTTTTTTCCTTTCTGTTTGCGGCACGGGCCGACGTGTCAAACTCACCAGGCCACAAGGCATCAAGGCCGGGGTGGCCTGTCGTTTCTGAGGCTAGCAATCTGCAGAATGACCGAGATGTGGTCCTCGAAGCAGTCCGCATCGATTGGCGCGCTTTGCAGAGCCGGGGCCACGGCTGCTGCTGGGCGTTGCGTTTGCGGACCGGATTGGTCCCATCTTCAGGTGTTGGAGAGAAGATGCAGAAAGACGTCCAGGCTAGAAAACTCGACTCAGCTAGGGATTCTGCATCTTGATAAAGGCTATCCCTGGGCTTGAGACAGGTGGTTTCTGCTGCCTTGGCGCAAAACCTGGGTGCTTCGCGCTTTATATCCCGTTCGCTGCTCGAGAGTCGGACAGAGATGCTGGAGCTGCTCGCATGCAGAGGCACGGCGTGCCTTCGAGCGTCTGAGATCTGAGAAGAAACCCCGGACGGCTTGCGGACCAGGTGCGGCATTGCAGTTTGCCCCAGAGGCCTTTAGAGCAGATCGCGAATTAGCAGCTTGCCGCAAGCATCCACAAACGGCTATCTGCCGTGCAGAACCAGAGGTTTGCCGCGTCCCAAGGTCCAAGCTGCCGTCGCGCAGGATGGCAGCGCGTTGCAATTCGCCTCCGAGGAGCTTCGCCGAGATAGTGGCTTGGTTCGGACAGGCGAGAATGAGAATTAAGTCAGGGAAGTGTGCAGATTTCCGCTGTGGTGACAAACTTGCTCCGCCTTGCCGGGATGATGCGGAGAGTGTGTGTGTGTGTGTTGGTTAGTCAGTCAGTCCGTCGGTTGGTTGTTGGTTGGCCAGTTAGTGAGTTAGTTAGTTAGTGAGTTAGCTAGTTAGCTAGTGAGTTAGCTAACCCTGCGCTTAAGGGGAGGATATTGAGACTGATCATCCCAGCATGCCTGCAGTTTTAACATGCTGGAGCTGATTCGGGTAAAGGCCTGAGGCAAGCCCCGGACCTCATACAAGTGCATTTTCTTTGTATGGCAAGAGGCTAAACCCCACCTGGTGAATTACCGGCGACACCAACTGTGTCAAGTGTGCGCGTGTGTGTATATACACACATACATGCGTCCGTCTGTCTGTCTGCCTGCCTGCCTGCCTGCCTGCCTGCCTGGCTGGCTGTGGCTGGCTGGCTGGCTGGCTGTCTGTCAGTCTGTCGTCGTGCTCGGCGTGTTTGGGAACTTGCCATGGGTCTCATGAGGGAGCTGCAGTGCAGGCTGTGGATCAGTGGCCCAGGATTGAAATTCGCTTCAGGCTTTTGTTTGTAGCTGTCGGAGGCAAGGGAGTGATCTCACGTGATCTCGGGCAAGAGCTTCCCTGCGCACGTAGCAGCGGGTGGGTGCGGTCGGTGTGCAGTGCATAATGCTGCGTTGGTACCAAGGTGATCTTCGCTGCCTCGCAGTTGCAGCTCCAAAACATCGTTTGTCAATCTTCAGCACCCCTTGTGCAAGCAGCATACTGTATCCTTTCGAACTTGTTTATGTTGCATCTGTGTATTGGGTTTTGCTTGCATTATCAGGCAGATTGAAGCTGGGTGGTTGAGCAGCCTATGGAGAAGCAACTCCTTCAGTCTGCCCTGCTGCGATCGTCGAACACGGCGCGTGAACTTCTCGGAGTCCAGCCACCATTTAACATCGCTGCAGCTTGCAGCTTCAGGAACCTGGAAGCAATCCACCTCAACACGGGAAAGAACAGAGGTGAAAGACGATGGGAGCTGGAAGATCCTGTCTTCGCCATCCCGCGAGGTCTTACCTGCAGACGCACCGGTGGCAGGATCAAGGGGGATGGGTGCCGCTTTCTGATCTGAAAGCATGGACGAACTTCCTGGCTACTTGGCACTGGCAGGCCGGCTCTGATTTGCTGATAGCCTTGGCACCCATCATAGAGGTCGGCGACAATTCGAACAAGCTATCGCACCAGCATGAAGTGAGCATCTGCAACAGCATCTTTTCTTGTAGACCTGTGCAACGAGAGACGGCAGAAGACCGAGTTCAGAAGGAGTGTGGTGGGATAACAAAGTGGCCACTGTGTGCCAAACAAAGTGCTTGCTGATATGAATTGTCTGTATGTGCATAACTTATGCGAGTGTGTGTACTTGTACTGCACATAGATATATGCCCCTGGGCATGTGTCAACGTAATAGGCTTCGAGCATTTCATTCCCAACGTCCTTGCTAGAGTCCATGCATGTGGGGCTGTTCAGGCAGAGCCCGGGCATTTACGTAGCAGGGTTCCCATCGGTCGACCACCTGGCCAAGGCTCGACTTTCCGTCCTCTGCATCAGCCAAGCCTCCCAACGCTTTGGAAATCACTGTTGCAAGGCTGCACTATGATGTCAGCAGCACATTCGCCAGACCATGCAATCTTCACATTGCTCGACCTGAGGTGGAAGACGTAATGGCGCCTGGTGACAGGGCCTTAGCTGCGTCGTTACGAGACTTGAGATCCTCGCGACTGAGAACATGCGTGCTGCTGAGACCGTGTTCTGTCTACAAATGAATGCGCGCCTTCGACGACAGCCACAAACTCAATGAGATAAACTGCTGCTGTACCATTGCAGCTCCGACTATTCTCAGTGTATCTGAGGATTGAGCAGCCATCAACAAATGAAGTGAGCAGGTGAGAACGGGTGTCCGTAGATTCAGCTTCGCGTCCCTGTAATATCTTGTTCAGTGGCGCCTTCGCGACGTGGTTTTGTGTAGGTTCGGTGCACATTCCAGCAGTCTCATAGCCGTGTGGAGCAAGTGCAGGAAGCTCTTCAACTTCCGTGCATTCCGTGATAGAGAGTTGCGGGCTCACAGCGGAGTGGATCTGTACGTGCTTTTACTGTACGCAGCGAGTATGCGCCAAGGTCCCTGCCGCTGAATACAAATGACGGACTGATTCTCACCAGTCTCTTAAGCCAGGCGCGGACGTCGTTTGCGAATTCCACGTCACAAACTGCAAGTGCGTGCAGGAAAGCTGGTCTTCCTCCTCTTTGCTCTTACCCTTTGACATGGCAGCACAGGTTGGAGTTGGGACCTTGAGTGCGTTCGGCAGTCCATATGTGAAAGGTCGTCGTCATCTCCTCGCCTAGGATCCTGCATGCCCCTTGTGTTCTGAGGCCCCAGGGACGCAGATACAGGCTCGGGATGCTCGGGACGCGACAGCTGCCAAGTGGTGAACAGCAAGCCTCTGACGTTGCAGGTCTCGGGAGATATCCAGGCACCTCTTGCGCAGTGCATGGATTGCGAAACCTGCAGTCCACATCCTGGCAGGTCGTAGACAATCTGTGGCTTTTGGCACCTGTTGGAGTAGCAACTCGTCCGGTAATTGGTATTGCAAGCTGTGTATTGACACTCCATCAATGCAACGCCCGTGAGAGACGGGTGGCAGATTCTCTGCACTGGGGGGTATGGGGTCGTGTCCAATTCACACGGGAATGCGGCAGTTCAGGTCATAGTCTCGCCATGTTCTCCAACACCGTGCAGCGACATCAGCCAGGTGATTCGACAAGAAGTGGCGATGCCGCATACCTGTCCTGTCAGCCAGGACTTCAACGGCACTGGTCGTCAAGCTGCTCTGCTGCTGCCAACCAGCGAGCGGTTCGGGCTTCGTGTGGAGCGCACCTCATTCCCTGTACTGTAGTGCTTCAGTTCAGAGCACCTCAATGTTTTGAATCGTGACGCGCAGGAGCTTCCTGCATCCTGGGACTCTGGACGCACGCTGCCCACATTTTCCAGTTCTTTTCAAGCGCTCGCCTAGCAAAAGCCGGACTGCACCAGGCAACGACTGGGTGGCAGTCGTTCCTGCACAGGAAAGGCTTGATGGCGTCAAGGCCGGACCGGCTTCGCTCTGGTGTACCAGTTGCTCCGAAGCAGTCAGGCGACCATGTGGGCCTCTGACAACAGCGTTTCGCTGCGTGCTATGCCCGCGAGCGTATCGAAACTTAACTGCAAGAAGCCGTGGTGCATTGCTGGCCGTTTATTAGTACAGGTCTTGCACACCTTCGGGGTAATCCTAAAGCACACATTGACGGGCAGTAACAAGAGGGTGTGTTTAAACACTTCGCGAGGGCAGGGTACCAGCGCGTTTTGCAGTCCGACGGGTCAGTACGCATGCGCACCCGGGAACCCTTTGCCTTCGGGTAAGAGACCCCTCTGACTTTTGGTCATAGCGCCGGCCAAGTTTCCATCGACCTGTCGCACAAACACACTACCACCAGCTAGCCACAGGTATCACCTACACACCAGGATTCGGCAGCTGCAATTTCAGCACGGGAAAGCAAGACCTGCTTCGAGTTGTTCGCTTCATTCTTTTTCCATCGCGGCGACTTTGCAGAGAATCCGAGGTATGCAGCTGTCGCGTTGACATTTTCGGTAGATCTTGCAGCTGCTCAGTCGCATTATGCACTCGCATGATTCAGCTTTGTCTGCGACTATGTTTCATCGGCTTAAGAGACGCTTCCTTCAAGGAAACGTTAGAGATGCAAAGTGTCCCTAGTTCGAAGCTGCTTCTGGTTCTTCGTCCACAGGTGACGAGCAGGCAAGCCGTGCACTGGTAAGTATCCCAAGTAAGCCACCGAGCAAGCAGAGACAACTCAATAGCATACTATGCCCAACCACCTCCATCATCATGGTTCATGTAGAGCAGTGAGCAAGCCACATAAGAAATGCCTGTCAATATGCCGCACATGAACCACATTTCCTTCGTCAATAACTTGGATCCAGCATCAACAACCTAGATCAAGCATCTCGTAATTGATTCAGACACAGCAGACTGTGGGAAAACGTAACTTGATTGAATGGGCTGAACTGCTCCAGTGGATTGACGCAGGTGTTTCAAAAAGCTACGCGACCCGCAGAAATGGGAGCGTGAAGCTGTTGAAGTTGCATTTACGGGTCTAAGGTAATGTTTAAAGGCCAGCCCAATTCTTGTTATTCATTCGCCGTAAACGGTTTGGACGGACGATTTAGCGAACCACGAGCTGCTGCATGAACCGCACAAGCAGGCCGGAGAACCGTTTGCCGCGTGCAATACTGTCACGTGTGGCTGCATGTCGTTGTTTCTCATATATTCGTACGGTATGACAATATTTCATGTTTGTTGCTGTCAGGTTTCGACAAGGTCAAGAGTCTTGTGAATCTGGTTTGCTGTTTTTCGATATGTCGTGACTGTAGCCAAATTCCGAATCATGCATCGTTTGATTGCTCTTGAAACTGTCAACTGTCAAAAGGACCGCACCCATTATCCTTGCATCTGCCGTCGAAAGTTAAAAAAACTGCCTCCTAGTTTGTGGTGGCGGCGCCATCTGCCGGATCTCTGAGGTGAGTCTTAGCCCGGGAGCTGCTGCTCTGGCCCTGTTGGGAAGCGCTTCCCAAAGCTACATCCAGGCTCTCTGACGGCATCTAACGACTCGCCTGTGTTGGTTTCTGTGCAGGTCCAGGCTCCTGTCGGCTACACGCTTCGCTGTGGCGGCGGCTTCCGCTCCTCGCTTCCGGACTCGGCCCGAGTGGACTGCCAGGCACAAGCGATGCGAAGCGAAGAGCGGAGCAGTTTTTTTCCCATCCCTTCAGGTGGGGCCTGGACCCGGCGAAGCTGTCCTTGGCATTTCAAACGTGGACCTGAATGCTGCCGGCACGCTCCACTTCAGCTTTGGCTTGGACACGCCTGCTGCAGATCCAAGCCCAAATTTGCGGCTCGTCTCAGACTTTGCTTGCTTGTAGCATAGCGGGCCTGTAGCACTGTGCAGGTTTAGCATTGCACTTCGAGACGCCAACAATGTGACCCTGGATGCTGCGATGGCTGTTCCAGGCGAGCCGCAGCCAAAGGCATAGGTAACAACGTAGGCACCATCTGTAGATGACATCCATGAGCCCTGATCAGGCATGCACATTCCACAAGCCCGAGTGGAAGCATTCGTTTCCTTGTTGGTGGTGGACTTTGAAAACGTTGCCCGACTCCAGGCGCATGAACGTGCAATGTGCTCTTACACGGGGGCTGTCCCCATCTTTCAATCGGGCAGGCATGGGGCGAGGCAGCGCAGGAGCTGGGTGTACTTCGTGGCAGCATAGCTGCTGCCCTGAATATCGGCGAAGAAGGCCTCGCCGGGAAGAGAGAAGGTTGCATGAGTGCTCTCTTAAAGTGCACAGCTTGACTCTTCCTGCAGAGGCGATGTTCTGTTTAAAAACAGTGCATGCTGATCCAGACTGTGACTTGTTCCCTGATGGATGCTCCCGAACTGTTGTGACATGCCATCACTCGTGCTTTTGAAAGTACTACAACCGTGCATGCACAGTACCACGAATCTTTAAAGGTCAATCTTGCGAGCTCCAGCGCTCTGCTGTCGCCAATCTGCCAGTTCAGAGCCCTGGTTTTGTTGCACGTACAGCACTGTCGTGTCACTCTCTGTGCTCGTAGTTTCGTTGGACACAGTTCCAGCGACATGCAGCGAATCCAAACATGCTAGAGTTTTTGATTGTTTGTTGTCGAATGGAAAGGATCGCGAAGGGGCATTGTCGATTATGTTAGCGGGATATCGAGCCAGGCGTTTCCGTGGACTACGTCCAGGCAGTGCTTGGCATCAGCGACGTGCGGAGATTGCAGAGCAGCGGCGTCGTGGCGGGCCAGCTGCAGGCTGGCTCCAGACTGTACGCCATTTCCGGAGTCGGCATGTGCAATTCCCAAATCTCCGTGGTCTTGCCTGCAGAAACAGGTGAACTTCTCTGCCTACTCCAACTTGGTGCAATTGGCAGAGCTGTCGGATCGCATCACCGTGGGAGGCAGAAACACTCGCCCAGAGCGGCCTGAATGGATTGAGAATTGATGTTTTTTCATCGCCAGTTTCACTCTTGCAGGCTTCGCGGCGGGACTTCAACGCGAGCTGGGTCCACGCGCCATCGCAGCCGGCACGGTGCCTAGCAGGGGCAGCGCTTCGAGGTTATGGAATGAAATCTCTGCTCAGGTCTCGTCGAGCTGCAGGCAATCTCTGCGTCGAGTGTGCTCGCGGCGGCTGCCTGTGCTTGTGCGTTTTTTCAGGTCACCGGTGCTTCCGTGCCTGCCACACCGGTTCCAAGCCAGCCTCCAAATGTCACCGCCGGCCGCCTACAGAATGACCGCGCTGAAGGCAGCTGCAAACGCATGTCTGCCAAGACCCCGACGCTGCGCTGGAGCAGCGCAGATGCAAACAGCACGGGCACCGTGCGCATCCCAATGACACGGCATGTGCTTCTAAAAGCATCAAGTCGATCCGCGGCTGAAGAGAGTGCAGACTTGCGGACTTGCAGGTGTCTGTGAACCTGATCTTCCAGAGGCCCACATCAGCCATTCGAATCTGAGCTGCAAGAGAGGCAGCAGACGCATCAGCTCTTCTCGCATGTGGCAGATCAACGATTTCAGCTTCCGGCTCCAAGCACAGACATGGACTCTTTTCCTCCATTTCAGATGCTAGTGACGAAACCGAACATGAAATCATGGAAGCACGCAGCTATCCCGTGCCACTCATGTCCATGTCACGGAGACCTGCCTGCCGATGGCAGCGCAGCCGCGGCAAGAAGTGCTTGTTTGTTGCGGCATTCGGGCTGCCTTTCGTTGTGGCTTGGCCTTGTGCACCGATGCCTTGTTGTCGATTCCTCCCCTGTACGGCTCATCTATCCCAGAGACAACAAGTCATGGAAAACTCAGGCAGGTTGCTTTGCCAGAATTCCTGCGAAAGAGCTGCGAGCTCGACCGGAGAAGGCCGAGGCACAGCAAGGGACCTCCAATGGAGTCCGAGACTAGGTCGGGGCTTCGAGCAGGAGTGCGACGCTGCAGAACTCTACACTCCACAGCCCCAAGTTGTGTACATCTTTCCGAAACCTTTCGGACAGGCTGTTGAAGCGGCCGCTCGACCTGAGGGACCAAGCTCTTCTGGAAAGACAAAGACAAGCTCACCTGAGGCCCTGGTCACTGCTCATGGGAGCACTAGCTTGATCCAGGAGGTTTGGTTTCTTCATGGCCCAAGGCAGAGGAAGTTGATGCCTGGACCTATGTCTTCGGGAAGCCAGGTGAGCTGAGGCTTGAAAAATCGGGCAGCCAATACTCTTGCTGTACGGCATGTTGATCCGCCAATGTGACACAGCGGCAGGCGAGATCTCAGCTTGGTGAACACGTCTCCAGAAAAGATTTTGGGAGCTGGGCTTCTTGCGGTTGTAAGCGCCTCAGCTCACTGCAACACGCTGTACTGGTGTGCTCGTTTTTGCGATCCGACTGACCTCACTACAATCCCGCTACTGGGCACACGCTGAGGCTATTGGCCTCGCGAGCAACCTCTGGGGGCAGACTGAGTTTCTCTTCAGCTGCTTGATGACACGATGTCAAGCTTCCATATTCGGCCACACTCATCATACTCCTACTAGTACATTGCTTGCAGCGCAACCGTCGCGAACCGTCTGGGCCAGCAGCCTTAAGGCGTCGTACCTGCAGCTGCTGAGAAGGCACGCGAGCTGCGGCTCGATTCCATCTATGCAGTCGATGGCCTGAAGGCCGTGTTGTTGTAGTTCTCTTGTTGTGTTCTTGTTTTCGCAGCTTTAGTATGACCGAGAAACAGTTGAAATCAAGCGCATGAGCTTTATGAGAGTCTGTGATCGGATGCGAATCAACTCTGCTGAATCCCGCCATAGCCCTCGTCTGGTGACCGCCGTCCCGAAGCTTTTGCGGGTTGCCACGTTTTGGCTCACAACTGACTGGTCGTCATGCAGCATCTCGAACAAAAGGTGCAACACACGACAAAGTCTTCTTCGTTCAAATGTGAACTTTGCTCGGTGATCAGACCCCGTCCCGTGACGTCTGATGACATGGTCTGTTGTGCAAAAGGTGCCATTGGCATCCCCACCGTGAAAGCGCGATTCGAGCACCGCGATTTAAGCACCAGCGATTCACGCTTCAAGCATCCGATCCACTCACTCGACTACCTTGTATCGAGGCCTCCCTGAAGCTTAGGGTTTAGGGTTTGTGGGTTGCAGGTTTAGGGTTGAAGGGTGTCGCGTTTGCAACGCTGTGCGCATGCCGAACGCTGATTTATTTCGGAAGCTCAGCGGTACTGTAAGTGGCCGTGTTGGACTGTACACTTACAGTAGCCTCTGAAGGGCTACACCACAGAGAGCGAACCAACCACTGGCGGTTCTTGCATGTTCTGGCTGTTCTCGTGAGTGGACCCGCTGCTACTGTGGACTGCAAGATTATGGCATCGATTGGAGGATCGATTAAGAAGTCAACAGGTCTCCCGCCCTGCGAAGCTTCCGTTCATCACTGCACTTGGGGCCTGGCAGGTGCAGGGTCAGCCAAAGATGAGGTCAGTTGCATGTCGCCTTCAAAAACCATGGACATTGGGTCACCTCCGGAGGTGTTTGTGCTAGCTGCTAGGTGCCACTGCAGCTTCTCCTCTGTGTTGCGCTTATCCTGTCCCATTTTGTGTACGTTGCTCGCTTTGACTGTCAGATGTCAGATGCAAGAAACTTAAAATTTTCTGCTAAATCTCCAAATCTCGGTGTTCTTAGTGCTGTGCCTAAAACGGTTGCAAAGTGTCTTGCGCATGGTTAAGCATTGAAGCGAGGTCTTACATACTTATATTGCCATAAGCTGGTCCTGGCCACATATCTGGGAGGCTTATTATGAGGAGCAGTACCAAGCCCGCTTCCCAAGCACATGGCTCTTCGATCAACGCGTGGCTCTGTTGAAAGCGGGCCAGATGAGCTCCGATGATATGCTGGGCCGCTTGGCTTTGCCTGTTCACTTCCCGACAGTCGAGATTCCGGATCTCTGGGTTTGCTTTCGAGGCATGTCGCGCCGCGCTCGGCCAGGAGCGGCGCCACAGGGAGCAGCTCGTCAGCAATTTGTTCGCACTGTAAGCATTTGCCTCGCTGCCTCAGCTGGCCTTCACACTTGCAGTTCCGCACAAGGTGGGGCCCGATGCCGCGTGGGGGCCGGCAGGCGGAGGCGACCGCGGCCTCAAAAGCCGAGAGAATCTATCGGTGGCTTAGCATCACATTCGGATGATTGTCTGCTAAGTTTCCTGTACCTCCGAAAAGCTCGTAAGTGAGTTCAATGGCCTCGTGAGGAGCGTGGGAACTGGCCTAGCGTGTCGATTGTGTGAAGAAGAACCAAAGTCGCGGTACATGGCCCAGGTGGTAAAGCAAACTTTGCCTCCCAAAGCCCCTGGGCAGCCTCAGCAAATTTCAGAGAGTCTCGTCAGCAGAAAGCACGCGCAGGGGCTTGTGTGTGGCGATTCTTTTGCATTTAGGCTTGTGCCTGCACTGTTGCACGTGTCTCTCGTGTGTGATGCATTGCGGTCCTGGGAATGTGGCTCAGGATCCTTGGCGACCCTGAAGCATCGCTGGAGAGGCTGTTGTCCATGCTCATGCCAAGTGCATTCCCTGTTTATCATGTCACCACGACAAGCGTATCTGACGGAAGTGTGTGTGTGTGGGGCTAACGCGATCAGGCTGCTCAAAGAAACCATTGCTCCAGAAGGAGCGAAAAAAACAGCCGAAGCTCTGAATGCGGTTAAGGCACGTACGGGGAGTCCTCTGCATTCTTCTGCTTAAGTGTCGGCGATGTCTGCTCTGACAGGTTGAGCGGGCTGGAAATACGTACTACGTCGCCCAGTTGCACACAGTCAGAAGAAGTGTCAACTAATCCACTGCTGTGAAACCCGGCGATGCGCATGAAATGCGCAGTGCTGTAAAGTGCTGTGCATACGCCAGGAGTATCAATGGCGCACGACCTTCCCATCTGGCGCAAAGCTACGGAGCTTCAGCAGCTGTGCGCTGGGGCCTGCCGACCGACGAGGCAATCGCATCTCGGATCCGTTACAGCCGGCATTCCGGCTCATCTTCTATTGTGTCCACGTCATGTGCTGCCGAGGTAACTTGTACACCCTTACTGCCGTTCTACCTGAGTCGGAGGTGGTTGATGGCCAGGGAACGGCGCCTCTAATTCCTGAAATCATGGAAGGATTTATCGTCCAGCCAGAGTCGGATTGAGGTCTCCGAGAGCGCATGCTTCTGCTCGAAGCTTGTCTGCCTGCGAGCGCTTGACGACACGATGACGTGATGCAGGAAGCTCTGAAGGTCGTTGAGCTTGCGACCTGCCCTGTCCACTTGTCAGTGGGCCCAGAGAGGCTTTCTGTGGTGACGCTCTCGGACGAAACCCAGGATGTGCCCTTGCTCCCGCACCTAGCGGACTGGACGGCGTGTAAGATGGCGATTGCAATCTTTCCGGAGAAAACGGGCGTGGGCGGCTGGTGCACCTTCAACGGTTGCCACGCCGTCTCTTACGTGGCATCAACCGAGGAGCAGTGCTGATTCAAATGCCTGTCGGCTATAGCCATCTTCTTGCGCCGGAGTCTCAGCGAGGGCTCACTCTGTCTTGGCCGTTGTGCAAAAAGCCACAAGAAGGTCCGTGGACGACATTCGCATCATTCAGAGAGGTGCCACGAGTGCATTCCCCATGGATCAGCCACAGGCCTGATTCACGGTCTTGGGTCTTCGAAGATGAGTTGCGCGATTTTGTGCGCCACTGCAACTCCCCGTGTTCAGACGCGGTCAACCAGCAGCATCACGGTCGCTTGGACAAAATACATCGGCAAGTGCATCGCTGTCTCTCAGTGATTGAGAAGAGAGCTCACAAGGTCCTCCTGAATCCTGGAGTTCTGGACTCGGACAGCACGGTGAGGCAGCCAAGGAGCTTTGCAAGTCTCATGTTTGGGCGGAGGCAACTATCGCTGCTGGTGGGTACGGGCAAGGACCCTGGCCCTAGCGTTCCAGCGCATCCCAAGGAAGCCGAAGACGGCCAGCTTTGCGTCTAAAAATGCTAGCGGCACCAAGCCTCCCAAGGTTTGAATACCCATTCCGCATGCCCAGAGAAGATCCAATTCAGAACCTCGGCGGCGACTGTTATGGCTTTTTGATGCGTCCAGCTTCTACCGCGGTGCTGTAGATTGTTAACCAGATCAGATCAATATGATCAAAATCAGCACTGCCTCGACCTGTCGCCAAGGAACATTTGGACAGTGTCCCTGTGCTCTGGAGTGTATTGCAACTCTGTTGCACAGGAGGGAGGGTAAAGTGCTAATATCCTCCGGTGATGTTTTAGGTCGTGACGCCTGCTTCTCTGCAGTTAATCCAGCCCCGTTTGCGCGTTGGGCCTTGCTTTTGGCCGGACTTTGGTACTTACAGGAACCTGCCGGTCACACATGACGACAGGGAGCTTCTGTGGATTGCAGGTGGCTCCCACGCAGCCAGTCACCCACGCAAAAAAACCCAGTGAAGACTCTATCAACTTTTCAGATTACAGCAAAACTTCTGAGCCAGCGAAGAAAGATTTGAAAATAGCCCGAATCTGCAAAACCGCCTCGACAAATTCCCGCACACTAATCAGTGAAGAAGACATCCCTGGAAAGGCCCAGGCCTCGTGTGAGGTTTCCAAAGTCGGAATCTTGTGAGTTGGTTGCCAGAGTATGGAAACCACTGTGCTGAAGCGAGTCGACAACTAGCTAACTAGCTCAAGACCCCGTCCCGGCAATGCGACTCAACATTTGAACGGACGGGGGGAGTCCAGCAATGCCGATTCATCAAGGACGAGTCTTTTAGACCACTCTGTACCTGCTTACATCTGTGCAGTTGCTGTAGGGCTCATATCCTTCGTGCCTGACATGCTCGTTCGAGATTTTTAACTTCTCAACTCTGCCAAGCACTGTCCGCAGCTGCTCCAGGTGACAATGCTCGACATGCTTCAGCGTGGCCCTAAGTTCCTCCTGTCTGTGTGGTTTTCATTGCAGCCCATGACAGTGCGTGTCCGTGCATGTCGTAGTACACGCCCACACAGTGACACACCGACACACCCATATCACTCAGGTAATCACGAGCTTCGCTTTCAGTGGCTTTGAAATCGGCAGTCTCCTTACAACGGCTTGGCAATCCACGACCGCCGGCCTGAATATGGTAGCACACGTCGCTTAGGTGACCTACCCACTCTGCTAAGACCTGCAGTGTCTGCATCCAGTAAGAGGCGGGCTTCGAGGATCTCAGTGCATCTTTGCGGTATGTGTGGCCTAGGAAATTCAGTTCGCTTTGTCGCCAGACTGTGGCCGTGGCTTGTCCTGGCCATGTCCTTTTGTGTGAACAGTAGATAGATTCAGTAGACGCATGGCATGCAGCAAAGGACTGCATACGATAATGCACTCAGCTGGTCGGCCAAGCCTGCCATGCTGTAGTTTCACAAGAATCACGATAATTCATGGACGGCAAAGCTGCGCATGCAGCGACATGTAGTGAGAAGGGTTCAAAGTCCTCTAATGTCAGATGTGCCCACGTCGTGAAACACGGCCGGCACGACACCGAGCCGTGACTTGGCTCCACATCCTTTAATGGGAGGGGCTCAAGTTGCTCAAGGGTATGTGGTCATGGAAAGAGCGTCAGCACTACCATCCGACTTGCGATCTCATCCTTTAGAAAACACAGCGAATCCCAAATGAAATGCAACTAATCGGAAAGTAATTTTTGAGACCCGAACACATAAAATCAAGCATCCCTGAGTAACCCGATGGACTTTTGAAGGTATATCCCCACCTGGATACACGTGTGGTGGATGTTTTGGATGTTTTGGGGTATGTCTGTAGTGAGGGTTTGGGTGTACGTTTGTGGTGGGTATCTGTAGTGGATGTCTGTCGTGGATGTTTTGGTGGGATTGTCATGTTAGCCAGAGATTGGATGTTGGATGCTGTGGTGGAAGTTGCCATCTCCTCCTTAGGGAGGATGACAGGGTTCAGTTCATCACAGGGTCAGCCTTTCATGGATATGTTGGATGCCGCAGGTTTGGTAAAGCTTAGGGACCGCAAAAGCACGCTGTTTGAGCAAGTGCTTGGGAATTTTAGCCTTTGCAAATCTGCGACAGCATGCTCCAGCAGTAAACTCAAAAGTCACAATCCTCGCCTGATTCGCCGCCTTGACTCACGGGCGATGCCGGGCGAGGCTGTGCAGACCTCGCCTGCAGTACGTGTCACGTGATGTCACGTGTGTGAGAAGCCTGTGTGATGGGATGATCTGTGGCCCTGCCATCTTCCGTTTGCGTTCGGAACAGTGGTGTCCTGTCCCCCCAAGGTGCAAACGAGGCCTTCACACCACGCAGAACACCAGTACGAAGGCTTCTTGAAGGGGCACGCGCCTGAGATACGGACTTTATGCGTGATCTGATCGCATCGACACCAAGGCTGGGTGCTACGTCCCAGGATGTGATATGCAGCAAGAAAGCCTCGCAGTTGAAAAGGCGCGTGTTTCTGCTTGTAGATAGTCTGGAGAAGACGGCTATCTGCAAGTTGACTTTGTGGCTGCTGCAGTGTTGGAGGCTCCATGAAGCTACTCATTTTGCAATCGGATGCCACAGCCCAAGCAGTGACTGACTGAACAGTTTCCCAATCTGTGCTGATAGTCAATGAGCAGCTGTGTAAGGTCAGAAGTGGGACGAAGGGAATCGGGGAGCTTCCGTTACTCACACCACTTTTGTGGATCCAGAGGCGACGCTCGCAAGCTCAGCATGAGCTGTACTGGGCATGCGCGGGGGGGGGGGGGGGGGGGATCAATCACTCGTGAGGTTGTGTATGCCACCAGCGATGCTCCAGACAAGAACATGAGTGTCGTTGAACTCAGACAGTGGTCAGCTCGGTCTTGACGCAAATACCAGATGATAACAACATGTGCTGCGCACGAGACGTGAGCTAAGTCTGTCTCAGAGTTGTGCCATGTGCGGGGTCACGAGGCAGGCCTTCAAGCCGGAGATCCACTATCGCACCGAGCAGCGCGACAGGTTTGAAGATCCAGGCATAAGTCAGAGTTCTGTTACAGCAAGGAATGCCGCCATGCTGCGTTTGGCCGCAGTTTATTCAAGCGATCCACTGCAGGACCGCAGCCGAAGAATGACACTCTGGTTCCAGTGGTTTCAGCCGGCTGCTTATGCAGTACCGCTGGAGCGTTTTGTGACAAGCTGCCATTCTGCAAGCACATGCGTTCCAACTCCAACCAAAGCACCAAGACACACCAAGAGATGTTTTGAAACGCAGCACCGCCCTCGCCCATCTTTGGTTCTTGTTTTGTCACACTGAAGCTTTAAGGGGTGTCCGCAAGCCAGACTGCAACATTTGGCTTTGTAGAAGCCATAGTCATACTCTAGCACCGGTGAGCTGCAGATCCTTTTGCCGCACAGGTGCACTTCGGAGATGATAGGCGCAGAGACAGCCGCCTTTCTGTACGGACCTGCACGGTAAACTTCGCCACTGATCGCAGGCCAGGCTACTCGCTGCAATCCCACTCAGCGCATCGCAAAATAGCGCAGGACCGTGACTTGGAGTGTCTGAGTCTGAGCTGAAAGGTTGTCCACGCAATCCGCATGATTTCTTGCCCGAGTACTTCTCAACAGGAGGAGCACCAGCACCAAAAAGTTCTTCGGGCGGCGGGGTCCGGCGTGCTGATTCCCACAAGTGCCTGGCCCAAGCTCCTTGGTTTAATGTAACTGCGGTGCTGCGTAGACGGACGCTATTCTGAACACGAGGCCAGTGCGCTGCAATCCAGTGACTGGTGGACCCAGAAGCGACCGGCTAAGCACATGCAGACACTTCCAGGTGTGTCAGTTTGTTGTTATGATGTTCTCAGATGCTGATGTCTACGACCTGGGCGTGGCAGCGGGAGTTCGGCATGATCGCGTCAGCCAAAACAGCTCTACCATCGTGCATGAGGCACGCTGGGTTCTGTCGGAGTTCACAGCTGATTGCCGGTCTCAGCCAGGCTCACGTCCGGAACCCTATTCATGGGTCTTATGCTCAGACATGTTTATGACTTCGTGGCATTGCATGGTGCATCGCACCCGTCGGTCGGTATAACATGTTTTCCGTTTCATGTCCCGCGGAAGATTGTGTCTGGATGAAGATGAAGGAAAGTGTCTCACATTGTTAGTACAGCAGTGGTTCGTGCTGGTCGCTTCCAGCTCAGATCGGTCTCGGTAGCGTAGCGTTTTTGCTGCAGGGATTTCCTGGAGTCGGTAAGGCTAGGCAAAGTGGCCATGAAAAGCAACTGGCCTGCGCAGTGTCGGGAGTTCCAATAGAATCCAGGTGTGGACAGATGCTCGTTGTCGATTCCGATTTCGACTCCAGCCCTGCACGCTAGAAGCAGCAGGGAGAAGGAAAGGACCTGTCTAGGCTACCGATGGAGGTGCTTTCGGCTAAGAGGCACAAGGCCCGGGCCGAGCAGCACCAGACATCCACCCGCTCTTTTGAAGTTCTCGAAACCCTTTCAGGCGAGCGAAACACCCGGGTTCCATGCCCAAAAAGGGGCCGGGAGTGAACAAACGCGCCACACACTTGAAGATCTTTCAGCCATGGATTCGGAAAGGGCCCGCCCACAACGACAGACACTTGGAGTCCCAAGCTCCGACCACCGTCTCGTGCGAGGTGAGCTATTTCGCAGTGTCTAAAATTGTTGACAACTGCTGTCAGGAGCTTCCATCTCGTCGATCCCAATTTGATTGCAACCCAGGTTGTAACTTGATCATGACTTGCTATGCCCGGAAACCATGGCGTATTGCCTGCGAGGGATGGATGACTTGCCGTAAGGTATGTTGAGTGCACGAGCGCCACTGAACCGAGGATAGCAATTCCCCTGCACGCCTATGCCAATCCGAGAGGGGAGTTGGGAAGGAGCGGACCCTGTGCGGTCTGCAGGGCTGAATCGGGCTTTGCTGTCTGCTCTTGTTGGAAGGAGCTCGGAGCAAGTGGTGGCAGAAGCCAACCGGATGGTTCCGGCGCTGCGATCCTTGGCTGCTGTGCGGCCGGGGTCCTGGTGAGGGCAAAGTTCTTGCGCTTCCCGATGTCTTGAAGCGGAAAGCATCAAACCCAAGAACCGTTCAATTGAGTTTGTCAGCCACGAGCCTTGCTAACTTAACCTTGCCGAGTTTGTTGTTCATCCTCGTGGTGACTGTCTAGGGTCTCCGGCATGTTGCAATCCCCAATGGCGGTCGAAGGCTATATTCCGGCACGCCACGCCAAAACAGGCAGCAGAAGCAGCAAGAGCAGAGGACGAGGAACCAGAAGGGGCATAGGAGGAGGCAGCAGCATCTACACCAAGCAATCGCAAGCGACAGCAGTGGTGGGCGCGAGCTGCAGTCGCTGGCTGCAGAGAATTCTCTGTCCCCGTCTCTGCCTCTCTCTCTCTCTCTCTCTGTCGTTCGCTCGCTGTCTCTCCACAGCCTTCCATCTGTCTTTCTGCTTGTTTTTCCTCAATCGCACTCGTGGCAATGGATCGCAACCAGAAGATGCAGCCAGTGCTGCCGCCAGCTGACATCCTCATGTTGGACGTCTTGTCGGAGCAAGCTATGAAGCACCACCCAAGCGCGAGGTCGCAAACCAGTCAAGTTACCAACCACATCCCGCTGTTGTTCGTTGTTCACACAGAGCTGACTTCCGACCCAGCGGGCCTGCTGAAAGACTGTGACAGGTCAAGGCGTGTTATTTGAGACCTCGGTGGAAACATCGACCCAAGGTGCAGAAAGACTGTAGTAGCTGTCGACTACCATCCAGGAGCTCAGCAAAGACGATCCCCATTTACAAGTCACCAGAACACAACCAGCGAGCCAAATGAACAAATCAAAGCCAGCCGCACCTCGAAGGCTCGAAATGATGCGATTTGTACTATGAGTACTGGCTGAGTTTCTAGGGTCTAGATACGGTTTGACCTTTGCATTCCGGATCCACGATGTTGTCGGGGGACCGTTAGGATCTCGCTTTGCGTGTGAACAGCAACAGTCGGTCCCTAGCCATTTTGTGAAGGTGTCCCTTGGAAAGCGAAACCTTTCTTGTGAATGTGGACTTCTCACGCTTAAGATTATGTTTTTCATAGCAAATTTGGAAGTTCACGGCACGGGTTCAAATCAGATCCGGAACATCGCCGCCGATTCGGCGCAGGTAGTCCAGCGGGGGTGCACTTGTGAAGTGCGTGGTGCAGTTGTGGAGATCCGTGGGCATGCTTGTGCATGTCAGGCCACATTGCTGATGCTGCGGAGTCGGGCTGCTCCGCCGAAAATTTGTGTTGTAAAGTGTTCGCAAAAGTCTTCATGTTAACTGAGCTGCCAAGCGTCCAGCTGGCTTCAGGAGGGAATCCACTGCTGTGCTGCGTCAAGAATTGTTCTGTAAGATGCCGAGCCTTTTTCCTGCGCTTGTCCAGCTTGTTCAAGTCATCCCAAATTATCACCGTCACGTTCTCTACGTGGCCGCAAAACTGTGGCCATCGCAGTTTCACCCCCGGCGTTGGTACCTAGCGGTGACCGACTGTTTCAAATAAGATGATTAGAAGCTAGTAATGCCTAGCAGCAGCTATAGCAGTTGGCCGGTTCCATTCTGGACTTGCACTCGCGTCTTGTTAACGGAGTCTCGTCGCAGACCGATTGCGGTGAGTTGCATGGAAAGGAGCGCTTGAAGGCAGTACGACAGAACTACCATGGTGTCTGTTGAGCTTTGCAGCATGGGCTTGGAGAGACACTCCGACCTTGCGTTGCCGGTGCCATCTTCCTGCCGGCGTTTAGCATTGCTGGGTGGACCATCCTTGTGTCTGACTGTACAGACCATGGCTGCCGCATCTTCAGATGACCCCGGTCCACCAGGCTGGTGGGACTTGAAAGCATGAACGCCAATGTGTCGGTCAGTGCCGGAATGGTGAGGTCTGAGAAGCTCTCACGCTTGGTCCAAGGCTTGATCACCTGCATTCGGCCAGGTGAGAAGCGGTTTGAAATCAAGAAGTGGAGCGCGGTGGGCCCTCGCATCGCTCTTCGTTTCTGCAGTCTGTTCTGCGTGTGGCATTTCTGACGAGCGACCTGCATCGATGTTTTCGGAAGTCTGTGGGAAGAGGAGTAGCTGCATGAGATAGCTCAAATTACTTGCAGTGGAAACGAGGGCGAAACACCTCAAGATCGTTGCCACAAGTAAGCAGCCTTCGAACGTCTGATTTCAGGCGGGTATTAAACGAAGGAAGCAGGGCGAAAGCTTACAGTACAGAATCTCAACCTTCTAGCAGTCCCCATGTCAGCGGGCAGCCTGGCAGCATGCCGACTGGAGAAGCATGCAAGGATGGGATGCGCTTCTCCGGTTCGGGGATCCCCTCATGTTCCGTACATGGTGGTGGTCCCTCCAGGCTCCACGGGCTCTACGGGTGCCACGGGCAATGGCAATGTGCGCACGGAGGATGAAGGGGCATTCTCCTCAATGGCTGACCCTTCTTTCTCTTCCGGCTTGTGTCATTGAAGACCTGCAGGGCCGTTGCCCTTTCCTTCTGGAACATGACGACAGCAAGATTGTCCCGCCCTCGCTGGGGTCAGATTGCTCTTCGGGAGCCACTGTTCTCTCGCTGCGATGCAAGGTCATCTGCATGTGCAACTACTACTCCTTGGGGCAGGCCGAGGCTGGTGATGCGTGATGCACGGCTCAGTAGTGGAATACATCCAGTATGATGTTGCATGATGTTGGTCTAAGAAAGGGGGGACCGAGGTAGCCAGGCGTGATCAGCATGTTCCGAAACCCCGATGCAGTTGGCCCGAGCGCTGTTGCAGATCATTGCCAGCAGGAACTTGGCCAAGGCACTGTTCTGCATGCAACATCATGAAACTTGCATAACTTGCACTGCTGCTGTGGCCTGATCTGGCCTGGAGCCTTCAACCCGCGAACAAGAGCTTTGGTAAGTTGCTCGTGCTGTCCAGGGTCGGAGGCACAACAGGGAGCTGTGAACCTCTGCATGGGCCTTGCGTTGTCTCGACAGGCTCTGAGATGTCTGAGAAAGATCATTTGGTGCTCCCTTTCTCGGATAGGGCTGGATAGGGGGGAGTCGCCGACGTTTTCATCGGCCTTTGCTTAAGTCGTTTGCGCATCATAACCTTTGCTTGCCAGGCCTGTGGGATGCTACCATGCATTTTCATGCTTTTTCGCTTCTTTGCGAGTTGCAGGTTCTGTGCCCGCTTGCAGCTTTACTGCTCGATCTAACACGGCACATGACGGATATGATGTCGATCGCACAAAGGACGAAGGATGACAGCAACGAACGAAATGCAGAAGCACGTCACGAAATAATTCCTTCCTCGCCTCAACTTCCAAGAGCTGCAGCTTTGGTTGCCTTTGGCCTGGCTGAGCTATAGACGATTCGTGTGGTCCGGTCCTTCGAAGCTGCGTATCATCAGGAATCATGGCCGTTCGCGTCACGGGACGACGAAGTGGCTCCGGTCAGCATGCGGCGCAGCCGGGTTTACACAGAAGAGCAAGATTTCCAAAGCAAAAGCCGTCGAGAATGCTGGGTGCCAGGTGCCCCAAGCCGCAAATGAATCGGAGCTTGAAGCCAAGCTCAGGCAAGCCCGAGCTGGGACCCCATGAAGCTGTCACGGAGTTATTGTGGGTGAGCTTGGGTGCGAACTGAAACCTGTTGCCTGCAGCGTGTCTGCTCAACCCGAGCTAACTATTAATGCTACAGCCTAGCCGCCGCACGCTCAGACAAGCAGCACCAGCAAAAGACTGCAGCTTGAGCCCAAGACACTCCGCCGCCGCCATGCTGTAAGCTTCAGATGCGGCTGCTGTTTGCGGCTTGGCTGCTCAGGCCCCGGAAGGAGTTTCTTGCAAGAGTCACTTCCTTCGAACCTCCGCAGGACATGCTCTGCAAGCAACTCGTCGCAGCTAGGAACCACCAGGCTCACAGTCATCGATGCGAATGGGGGAAAGCATGTTTATGTGGCGAACGCGGCACGCTGGAATGCACCCCGACAGACTGGCACTTGCTTGGGTCTCGCAGGCACGACACTCGAGAAGTGATAATGGACTCAGGCATGGCACGGTGGCGACAGAGAGTGCCCGAGCTCTTCGAGCTGCTTGCCGTGCCAATGGCCTGAAACTGGTGCCGCTGCTGCATCCGGGCCTCTGATGCCAGCGCCTGGCAATGGACAAGCCTGCAGCAGGCACGGCGCCAACCCCACACAGGAGCATGCATGGGACACCCACTGTCGCAGGGACGCCGTGCCCCCGGCTCCGCCGCTCAGCAGCTCAGTGCTACTGGCGAGACGTGGGGCGTGCACTTTTGAGGAGCGTGCATCCTGTGAGGGACCAGAGCTCCGGCTCCGTAAGACAAGCTGCCCTCCAGGAAAAAGCAATCGTGGCAGCAGAAAGAGGCTACTGCGGCTTGGTGGTTTTCAACAGGAGTCCATGAGAACACGAAGCATGCAGATCTGCTGTCATCTTGAGCAGCTTGACATAGCTTGACGCAATCGAGGTTGCATGTGTCCGATGAAAGCCGAAGACTCCTTTGAAGCCATTCCGTCTTCCGGCCGCGTGTCTCTTTCTCTCTCTCTCTCTTCCGAGGAGGAGCGGTTTGCCTCCACCCGCAGTCGGGATTTTGGAGCTGCCGGACATGACAGCCGGTCGGGAGCGACGCCTGGCTGGCCTGGCTGCACACGGACATCTGAGCAGAGGGACGGATCACAGTGCTTCTGCAGACGCAGTGCTTCAAGAGCTGTCGCGAGCCCAGGAGATGAGACTGTGGCAGTGCCCGCTTGGCTTGTCTCAAAGGCTACGGCTTCTATGATGCACACGAACCAAAATGTGCTTCGTGCTTTTGGTAGGAGGACGGCCTGGAGCTGCTGGGGCTGGCCTCTGGAACCTTACGGGCGGAGGTGCCAAATCTCGCTTCTGGCGTCAGGCCCATGAGCTGCCAGATGCACTGCCTCTGCGCTGCAGGTGATTGAGCAAGAAAGGAAGCCCCCCTTGTGGATCGCGCAGGCTGCTCTCATTGTGCCGACGTCAGATTCAGCTATCTCAATCTGCCAGGCGGACAGCTTCGGCATCCGGGACTATCAGCTGGACTAGGACGACTTAGGAAAGCAGGCCTGTCAGCTGGGTGTGGCCCAGTCGAGCAATGCTGGAGAGTCGATTATGGGTGGCCTACGTCTCCTTTTCGTGGATCGCGAAGAGCTTCATGCTCGATGGTGTTCGATTGCCATGGATGGGCAATCGGTGCAGCTGGAAGTCGGGGCTGCGAGTGGTGATCGAAGCTGGTCTGTGTGTGGACGTCAGAGCAGCTTGTCGTCCTTCGTGTGGCATGCGCACGGAACGCAGCACATCCGGCAAAAATCTGGGTGCGAGCACGGGCATGTCTTTGTAAGACCCGGCCTAGCGGTGTACCTTGTCGTGTCGCTCTGAGGCGAAGATCGGTCAGGGCCCTGTCTTCGAACCTTTGTGCGGGTCTGGTCGGCCAGTTGCGAAATTTGCGCCAAGGTGACCCGGATGCAGGAGCGTTTTCGGCCACTTGGCGGCACTAGAGGAACGGAGCGGCTTGGCTTTTTCAAGTAGCGCTTCTCTGACACGCAAGTTGCTGTTCCAGGTGCCGGTGCCGGCTTCATCGACTTCCATCCAACTTCCGCACGGAGCACTCAACGATCCTGCCTCAGATTAGCCAGAGCTGACGAGACTCGGACATGCTGGGGCGGGGACTTAACCAGGCTGCCTAAACTTCGCAAAGGTCCGCCGCGAAAATAACTTCTTCGCTGTGCGCTCGTCGGCGCCCTGCAGTATGCATCGCGAAATCAGCCGCTCGCGACTCTGCGGGTTGAGACCCGCTGAAGCCTTTCAACACCCAGGGCAACGCAGGCTACGCAACCACGTGCGGCTTCTCCGTGCAGTCAGCAGGCACGGGGCTTGATTTGGGTTTACTTGTTTTTGCATTTCCTTCATGCGATCTTTCTCTTCTCACCAGACCTCTAGATGCACCCTACATGCACTGCACGCAGTCTCCCTGCCCGCTGCTTTGGAGGTCCAGCAATGCCCTCTGCAGCAGGTCCCCTTCACAGCAGCACAGATGTCCACAGCTGAATTTACAGGAGTGCTTGTTGGATGCTTGAGCTGCAAAGCAGAGCAAATTGATGCAATCCGAGGGTGCAGCCACGGCATGGCGCCGTGTCTCCAACGGCATCGCAGGCGCTGCTTGAAGGGCCAGGGCACAGCTGCATTCACAGGTCGAGGCCGAGGATTTGCTGAGATGCCGATGCATGATGCACCAGGGCCCACTTCAACGCGCACCTCGCCTAAGCTGGCCTCCGAGTTCACAAGTGGTCCTGCTTTGTTTTATATTGCGTGGCGGTGGAAGACGGTGAATTCATGACGTTGTCCTGGACGGCATGGCAGGGGCACCCGAGTGTTCCCAGCACGCCTTGCACTCCCAGTCCCAAGCAGCCGGCTGAGCGAGGGCTTTGCAGAGATGTGGTATACGGCAGAAATGCCGGAGTGCATTTGGCAGCAGCACAGTGCAGCATTGGCAACACCCGGAACTAGAGCAGACATGCTCAGGCCATTGCCTTGCCAGGGTTCTCAGACCAGCAGGACCTCGTGTGAGTCCCAGCACAAGAGGAAGCAGAGCTGCATGCAGCGGCGGCAGAAACTGTAGGCGGGAAGGCGCACCTACACGGCTCGCCTCCAGTCAGGGTCCAACGCCGAATCTGCAAGGTTCTGCTGTGCCTCAACAGTCTCAGACTGGCTATGATATGCCACATGATTTCACCGCCGCTTCTGCTAGGTCAGCTAGGTGCCATGAGTCCATCACGGCCAGCGGTCCAGGGCCAGGGCATGCTGTCAAGCCCTCCCAGCCGCGTGAAGGGCTCAGGTCTGGACGTCGTCCTCTTGCGGAATTTCATTCCTTTCTTGCTTTCTTAACTCATTCTTGACCCAGTCCGATATCCTCAGCGATGGAAGCGAGGCAAGCTGGGCACAGGGCGAGACTGGTGGAGTGTCTTGTGTCTTGGACCTGGTGTTCTGCAGGTGCCCAGTCGGAAGACATTGCCTTCCGGCGTGAGACTTCAGGCAGCTCAGATTTGTTGGACGGCCCCAAGTGAAATTCGGGTCCTGGTGTCGGCAGATTTGTGGTTTTCACGGCTGGGCAAGTATGCAAGGTTAATGTTAATAGGTTTTCTGCCCGGTTTTTGACGAGGGCAACCGACAGCTGGGAGTCTACGGCTGCTTCGAATTAACGACCATGGGCAAACCTATCATGCGTGCTTCTGGCCAGGTGAGCACGCAAGAGGCCCGGAGCCATGCAAGAATGAGAATTCGGTCACAGACGTATCGGCTATACTGTGTGGCAGGACGCGCAGCACGGACTGCAGGCTTGAAATTGCCTACACTTTAGTGCACTGTACAGTAAGCGGTATCTTTGCAATCTATGCCTGCGCACTGAAGAGCTTTCGACTTTGCAGGTCCAGAGTGTCATGGTGACGCCAAAAACTGAGCCTTTACTCGTGGCCGCGCTTTGCAAACTCAAGCTTGTCTTGATGCCCCGAGTCAGTGGCCACAGGAAAAGAAGTGAGAGAAGCGCCGAGGCAAAAGCGATCTCTTTCCGGATGCTCTTTGTGTCTGTGTGTGTATGTGTGCGGATGCGCTCAGAGTGCATGTGCTGGCGACTGTGTGCGGGTGCCCGAGCACGTGCCCTTGCAAGTGCGCATGCGCGTGCACGTGCAAGCATCTTTCTCTGTCCTTGTCCCTGTCTGTGTCTTTGTCGCTGAGAGTGGCTTTGTGTCGGCGTCTGTAAACGTCCGTCTCGACCTTCCCTCAAGCCGTCCGTCCGTCTGCCAAGCAATCTCTGACGATCTCTGTGTCTGTGTCAGTGTGTGTGTGTGTGTGCGCGCGTGCTCGTCTTTGTCTGCATCTGTGTCTGCCTGCATGCCCTCCTCCTGCCTTCCTGCCTGCCTGCCTGCCTGCCTGCCCGTCCGTTCGTTTGTTCCGTTTCATTGTCTTTGTGTCTCCCCGTGTCGGTCTGAGCGTTCTTTGTCTGTATTTGTCCATGTCCGTCTTTCCATATCTGTCCGTATCAGTCCGTGTCCGTCTATGCTCTGCCTGGCTAGTGAGCAATCTGTCTGCCTGTCTGTCTGTTTGCCTTTGGGTCTCGCTGGCTCGTTGTCTTGTTGTCTCCCGGTTTCTATGACTCTGTGTCTCTGTCTTTTCTCTCGTCTCTGTGTCGTTTGCCAGGGTACAAGACGATGCTAGATGAGTCATCTCCAAGCGTGCCACAATTGACAGGATTTGCAGAAGGAAGTTGCCGTGCTTACGAACCTCCTTCATCAGGACTTGTTCTGAGCCTCTGACATTGCGACAGTGTCTGAGTCTAGGTAGGCTGTCGGCAGTCGTCAACGGCATCATCTGTCTCTAGTAGCTGCTGTAAGCCGGATCGAAGACTGTCCTCAGCATCGAGGTTGTCACTAGATTCCGCTACGCTGACTCTAGAGCATTAGCCAGACATGGCAAGGTATTCGTTCACCCGAAAAGGTTGGAATTGTGACCCGATCTGTTTCTGAAAGTCGCCAGGAGCGCCGGCAAGCCAACGATGCAGGGGGCTTATCTTGATCTGGTATGCTGTGGCAGACGCTCGCTGGGGATGGAAGTTCCTGATATTGTCAAAGTCGCCTGCAAGGCATTCAACAAGCTCCACAACAAGTGGTCTTGCGACCTTCGTGCCAACGAGGACGACCGATGCCGAAGCCAGCCCTATTTGCATGCCGGAGTCGAGGTCGCGAATCGTTGTTTTGCAATGTGGGCGTCAGTCGAGCTGTCGCCATAAGGTAGGCTCTCAAGTCCTGACTGCGCAAGGACTTCATCAAGTACTTGCACAACGAGAAAGATCGGTGCTTTGGCAAGAACTATCAAGAAAGAGTAGGGAAAGCAATGGTGTGACCGCGAGCTCACTTGCTGGACAGCGCTCTGTCTTTCTGTCAAGAAGATCAGATGTCTGCGCACAGGATGCAACAAAAGCTGGAGGCACTTATTCAGAAATAGGTTGCAACAGTATGACAGTGCCACAGCATTCCTAGTCACTTGGACAGGGCCTTGAGAATGAGCGCAAGGGTGTCATTGCCCAGTGGCAGCAGCTTGTGGCGGGTTTCCCAGTCAATGTAAAGCTTAGAAGCTCAGTCGTGCTCATCTGTTCTTCAGTAAGGCCGAGAACGAGGACTTGCGGAAGGCGCGCAAACTGAAGTCTTGGTGTGTGGGCTTATGTACGCATGTTCCAGGAGCTGCGAACCAAGAACAGGCAGCTGGAGGCACGACAGTCTGCACTTGTCCTGACTGCCATGAACTCTCATGAACATCACGAGAATGCAGAGCCGGCTTCGCAGGGTGAGAACAGTGACTTGAAAGAGGCCGTCGTACCCGGAATTTGCGCTTAACTGATAGATGCCGAACCTGCAACTCATCCGTGCATGAGCCACAAGAGTCGGCATTGCAACCGTTCGGGAGTGCAGCTGCGGCACCGTGCGAGGCGCTGACAAGGCTTCAGAGCAGGCTTGAGGAGTTGAACAGCTTCGAGCACTTTGCTGGTGGTTGCTTGTCTTCCTTGCTCAGTCGACAGTTTCCTTTGCAGTCCATGTGCGGTTGTAAATTTGTTCGACGCACACCAATTCGAGGTGAGCTTGAAGATGCGAAGGCCAAGGCACATTGCTTCGCTTTCTGCTTTGCACCACAAGCGATCTTCAACTGACCACTCGGCAGTATCGTGATTATTGCCAGGTAGCTGACATGGCAGGCACCTCGCTCGCACAAAACGGCGCCTTTCTTTTTCGTCTGTGCAGAGTGCAGTAGTTGCGAGCCCACCGGTACCAAGATGAGCTTGCGGCAGCGCAGAACCAGGCAGCCTACATGGGTCCATGCACCTGGTGTCCAGCAACTCTCATCTACAAATTTTCTCGGACAGGTGGCCAAGTTGCAAAAGGAAAATGCCTCGTTGCAGAAGCAGGCTCGACCGTTCAAAATGTAAATCGAACAAACCTGGACTGGGGTTCTTAAAGCAAGGCACTATCAATTCCGTGTTGCCCTTGCTTACCGCCATCGCCCTGCCCCCCGCACCACGCTACAATCTACAACAATCTTTTCTACAAACCTAACGATTAGTGCATNNACTTTGAAGTTATGAAGGGTAAGTTACGTAGTATTTTTTCGTGTCGGCGCTTGGATAATTCAATCGCGCACCATATAGATAATTCAACTTCGTATTGTGTTTATTGTAATTGTAGTGCCCATTACATAGTATTAATATTTTCTATTATTATTTATATGAGTTCGGATAAACAAAAAATCATTAATGATATATATTTTGACCGCTCGGGGTTTGGAAGTAGGGCTACAACTCTACAAGATGCTAAAAAGAAGGACGCCACTATTACTAAAGAAGATGTGGAAGAATTCTCTAGAAAAAATGTTGAAGAGAAAAGGA
>CAJNDV010000148.1:51435-83545 GCA_905221635.1 Symbiodinium sp. CCMP2456
AAAGCGTAGGGGGGGGTATAGGGTGTAGGCTAAGGTTGAACTCGGAAATGACCCTTCCTAGCTCTTAACGGCTTTCAATGCTGGCCAGCCCGCACAAAGTTGTCCAGGATCTCTACCTCTTGGTGTTGCCTGTTGTCTTGCAATTGTTGCTATTGCTCTTGTCGACAGCTTTTCGTACCTCACATCGACTAGTGGATGCACGCATGGTTTGCAATTTTACCACATGTCGGATGCTTTGCTCATCTTTGTTGAAGCCATGGCGAGGTTGGAGTTACAGTTCCTGCACCAGCAGCGTGTGCAATTTCATGCAGGTAGAAGTCCAGCGCAAGCTGCGTGAGGATGAGCAGAAAGCCTCCGAGGCCGGCCTCTCCGCCAGGGTCTTCCGATGAAAATCTGCAGCGCCATCAGGAAAAGAACCGCCGCTGGGCTCGGGAGTGCAGCGGCGTTGGAGCTGGCACGGGAGAGGACCCCGCTCGTGGGCCCTCACTTGCCCAGGAGGCCTAGCAGTCCCAACGGCAAGAAAAAGGCCCCAGGACTCGTCCCAACTCAGCAATGCATCGAAGAGCGCACCGCGATGGCAGGAACGCCTTGAAGGAAGTCTTTTTTCACACTGTCATCCGAACCTCTGGTACAACAAAAGCAAAATCACGCCAGGTTCTGTGACAAAGTGCACATCAGAGTGTCTGGGCTGCTCGAGCAAGCTTGTGGGGGGGTGGGATGCTGGATGGCACATGAGGAACGAATCAATGCCGAGCAAAAGGCAGCGCAAGCAAGCACAGCAGCGTGGAGGATCAGTGGCACAGCAATCACGTGCTTTCGCCATCCCGGCGGGTAGCACAATCAGTCTGACAGGGTGTAGACCAGAGCTGCCTGGGCTTCCCAAGTGTCTTTGGAAGTGTTGAGATCTGAATCAGAGCCATCGTGAGAGCAGGGAGATCAGGAGGCACGGACCGGGTTACCCACCAGGAAGCTGCGCAGTCTCCCACGCCGGAGCTTGCGACCTCCTCGGAAAACCGTTTGAAGCGACTAGGCTGCAGCCAGGTGCATGGAGTCCGGCTTGTCCGGTCACGCAACGTGCTGGCTAGGATGGCGATGATCGATTCGTCATCTTCTTCGACTCAACTGAAAGATGCCATTTCCGCCGTGGAGTCTTTGCTTGGCGAGGCCGATTGCAGTTCTGACATTGTCTGGCTGCTGTTTCCAAGCCACCAGGCGAAACGCGAGCTGAAGAACAAGCAGCTGTCAGGACCTGACATGGCCATCTCGTGCATTTCAAGTCACTTCCAGTAGGTCATTTCAAGTCGACAGGGCGCCTCCATACCATCACCCATACCACACAGTTCCTATCCGCCGAGGCGCGAGCGCCGAGCGGCCTTCGAGCAGCTCCACGCGGCCTTGGAGGCGCCGGAGCTTCGCGGAGCTCACGAGCACGAAGCGCACGAAAGAAGACACGTTGTTGTGTGGCACGTGCAGGCCAACGACGAGCATGCTCTGGCCCAGGCCGGCTTCTGCCTACAGACCATGTCGCAATCGCGGTGCTCAGATGCCGCCAGGCCGTCGAAGCGGCGCGGAGGGCGGAGGTCGAGGCCGAAGACGTTGCAAAGGCCGAGGCCGGCTGTGCGGCGAAACGCGGCGGAACCCTGGCAGCCGCACGGAAAGGACGGCCGCACGGCCCCACGCTTCATCTTCCATTTCTTGCTTTCGCCACGCTGATCGCAGCTGACGGCTTGAGAATGAGACATTAGTACACGACCCGGGACCCCTTAGCCTAGCTCTCAGCCCTCCTTGTGGGCAAAGCCAACTCTGCACCCATGCGCTGCAGGCTAAAGTGGCTAAAGAGTTCTAAACTGTACAACCAAGCTGCACGACAGTTCCCAGACCAGGCCTCACCGGGGCACCATGCATTACGCAAGACTCCTCTTTCAACTGCAAATCCGGCCGCGGCCTGTCGTGGCGCATGGCCCAGATATGGAATGCTCCTTCCTATGGGAGCAGACGACGGAGAGCGCGCGGCATCCATGGCTGATGTGCCATGTTTGCCCTCTGCAAGTGCGAAGAAGGCAGTGTGACTGTGTGCGGAAGGGATTACCTGTTGCTACAATCGTCGCACAGATTCAGTAGATGGTGGAAGCTGGCAAAGATGTGCTTCGCGAGGTGGCCAGGACTTCTCCCCCGTGGAGATAGTTGTGGTTCAGCCGACCCTGCAAGATTCCATGGACTGACAGTTGTTGGAAATTGTAGGATGCAGGAAAGAGCACGGTAATACAACTCTTGGCGAAAGCCATCCCGCGGTAACATTCGGGAACCTCAACAGGCGCAAGCCGTGGTTCAGGCTTCGTTCTTTATGTTGGAGAGTTGGGTTGTGTCCATTCCTTTATGTCGAATCATAGAGAGGATGATAGAGAGGCCTGGGGGTGGGTGCTGGTCTTGATGAATAGTGCTGAATAGGGTTGCCGAGTTTCACGGTGGGGGCCAGTGAACTCAAGTCTCAACCTCAAGCTTTCTTCTGGGTATGCACCGGGGTCATCCATCCGGGCATGCAAGTCTTCCTGCCTTCCCCGTGGATGGGCTTCTGGCATTGCTCGAATAAAAGATCCACCGATTAGTGAAGCGGAAGGGAAAGAGTTGTCGAGATTCGTTTCATCTAGTGCATTGCTCGTGTGATGTAGAGTTGTCGATGCTCCGAAGAGAAGCTGATTCCATCATATATCCGTCAACAAGAGGTGAGCAACCGGAAAGAAGACTTTAGAACCTTGCAGGCTTGAAGATCCCGGGTCGTAGCATTGGAAAGTAGGCCGGTTGACTGGTTGGCGATGGACTCGGGTTGAAGCGGGGCTTCTTGGCTTGCAATTCTGATTTCTGGTCGGCTGCATAAGCTGTCTGGTTCTTGGTTTGTCATAGACTTGGAGCATCTTGGAGCCTAGACGGCTTGGCACGGCAATCCTGATGATTTCGTCGCGCGCGCTGGCCTGCAGGACGTTCGTGTGAAGGCGAAGGACTTGGATTCAGATTCCGAGGGCGAAGACTGCAAATTTGACTTGAACGAGCTCGTGGTAGCCCCAGCTGCTCGGCGTACAGCCCTCCCATGGCCTTTCTTTCGCCGGCCTGGTTCTCTGAAAGTGCCGGAGCAACGCTTTCTTGTATGCTCAGGGCTCCTACAAGGTCGTCTCCACAGCAACCCTCCATGAGCCGGCCTTGAGGCATTCGAGTAGTTTGGAGGCGTCGCAGAGAGCTGTCGTTGCTCGGAAGGACCGGCAGCGTTTGGTATCTTCAAGCTCAGCCTGGCGACGAGTCGGCCTTGCAGCGTGTGGTGCAGGTGGAGAGAGCGAAGGCCGAAGCAGACGAGACATGTAGGGAGAGAAACTCCGAGGTGACTTTGTCCATCCACATCAATGGCATTGGCATCAGAGCCTAGAAAAGCAGAAGGCATGATCCACGATCTAATCACGAGCAGCAGCTGCTGCTCCCAGCTTACGCAAGCCTACTGCTGGCGAGTCAACTTGTTAAGGACATGTGGACGAGTGCTCAACGACCTCGCTTGCATGGTCCCCCTTCAGCCTCGTCCAAGCCTGTCGGCTTCACAGTGTTGAGGCATTTTCCGGATGCAGGGGAAATCCATAAGCCGCAAGCACCTCTCCCTCTCGTCAGGCTGATGAGTCCCTTCCTGGGTCACGTCTCTTCAAGGCAGGGGTGGACGTGGGACATCGCGGGATGTGGAATGTGTCCAGACCAGTCGTAGGCGGCATTCGAGTCCGATCCCCTGACCCTGTGCCGCCACAAAACTCACGCAGTGGATTCTTCGCAGTCCAACTACCACTCTTTCCAGCATGCTTCACTTTGAACCTTTCTGCAACACCACCTTCTGAGAAGCTAAAATTTCTAGGCGGAAGCCGTGCCTGTTCATGCCACCTGCAGCTCAGAGGAATAGGAACCTCGTGGCAGCTAGCACGGAAGACTGTGGATCTCAGATCGTGGATTTCCACAACGCAAAATCGCTGCTGTTTGCTGTTTCGGGACCCGACTGCGAACAAGATGCTCATCTCCACAAATTGGTCGCAACATGTCGTGGTGTCTGTCGATGCGAGACTCACCGGCCGCAGCTCGCTGCTAAGGAGCGGGCGAAATGGGTCGCTGCCGCAGCTCGAGCCTTGCGCATCTGTCCATGCATTGGAACGCGCAGCATGCCTCAAGCCCACAACATTTCTGTTCCATCCGAGGCATGATGACCGTGTCGCTATTTCCGGTTCACAGACTGGTCACAGAGCCTGTGCCTGGCCTGGAGTGGACAGAGACTTGGCTTCAGCCGTACGGTACATTAAAGCACCACCGCCACATCACGCTATATCACGCTCCTAATGATTGTTTATAGGAGTCTAGGATGTTAGGTTTCGCTCGTCAACACAGCCCCTGCTACTGCACAAGATCTGTCCACCGTCTTGGAATCATATCACATGCAAGAGCAGCAGAACCGTATTTATCAGTGTGCACAGCAACTAAATTCGTGCTAGTTATAGGAATCCCGCATCTCGCGCAGCCATTATCCGTGCCGAACTTTGGTGGCGTGTTGTTGTTCTCCATTCGATCTTCCCAGCCCTACGGATCCCTGCCCTCTGAAGCACTAGTCTGCATATTCTGTCGCGCTCAGCGTGCTGCCTGCTTGCATATTGACTGAAGCACCCACGCCCTGCAAGAAAACACGTCTGCTGGCCGGCTACATGTTGCTCTTCGACCGGAGTGGCCTGACAACGGTGTTTTGCGAGCTCCATGCGCCCCTTAGCAAGGATTGAGAGATCGGGTAAATACTGTGCCGAGGGTGTTGCAGCTGAGGCCAGTCGAAGATACTGCAGGCGGACAGTCTGCCGGCGAATTGACCAACAGAGAACTTATGCTGTGTTTTTTCAAAGGCTTCATCGCGTACGAGGACCATTCCTGCTCTGCATTGGTTGTGGGGCTCTCTGATTATCTGATTCGGATGCCCGAAGAGCTGTGTTTGATACAAGCCTTCGCTTGCTTTTCGTTGTAACCCTTCAGCTTGGCGGTACCCAGGCCAGACTCACCATTGATTCAATCTGCCACATCAGCGATGCTCGGTGCGGTCAGACACATGCTTGTGTGTGGCTGTCAATCTGTGGTACGGATCTTGCAAGACATGCAGGCTTCGGAACGCTTGTGTCTGACCTGCCCCTGTTTGTTCCCATTGTATAAGATCTACATGGCCGAGTAGCTGTCCTTGACTAAGGAGCGGCTTGGGGTGGACTGCAGTTGTTTCACATTGAACGACCAGAACTTTGCGGCCAGAAGTAGCTTGATCTGCAGATGGGTTCAATGTAGGCTTGGAACATGGTTCGAAACTGAAATCACCTGCCCCGACAGAATCGAGATGGGACGATTTTCGTGAGTTATTCAGATTCAGATTCTTCAGCCGACCTCGCAATATTTGGTCCCCATGGCACGGGCAGGGTCGAATTGAATTTCCTTTGTAGCTTGACGTGTCCAAAGGGACAAGATTCCAGCTCAGGTCCGCGATCCGACTAATGCTATCGGTTATAGACCCCTGAACTCTAATGCTGCCCCGAACTGCAAGCCGCAAATTTATGTCCAGGAGTCCAGGACCTTCAACCTGCAAGCTTCTTGTATCTTCGTATCCCTGTGGGCATGACAGTCCGCGGGAGGCCAAGGTTGTCTTCGAAGCTCTTCCTAGTAAAGCCTCTCGTTTGGCTCAGACCCTCAATACGCCAAGAGGACTTAAGAAGCCGATTTGTGTCTGGCGAGTGCCATAAGACGAATAGTGCCCCTCAGCGCGTGGAAGCCGGGACTTTGACGGGCATGGCCAAGGTGTTGCAGAGAAGAATTTGTGGTTACGAGCAATCAGAAGCTGGGCACGATACGACTCCTTTTTCATGCGTATTTGTAGCAGTGGCTCAGGGTATTGGGCTCTACGCACAAGTTGCTCACCGAGGCAACGTTAAGGTGAAGCTCCGACACGCCATCATGCCCACCAGCAACCTGGAGATGAGGCTCCAGAGAACTACGAGTTATGAGGTTTGAGTTGCCATGGCAGAGATGGCTGCACTGCCAATTGTTCAGGCACTACCGCGCTGCTATCGCCGAGCAAGCCGCCAAGCTGCCAAATCTGATGCTCTCAAAAGAGCTTCAAGCGAAGGGACCTTTTCTACGAAGGCACGAACCAATAATATGCAAATGCGCTCAGAGTTATCATGTTGGCAAACTGTTGTCGTGCCCGTGGGAGGTGCCCGGGGTATGGCTGGCAGCTGACTTAGCGCGTGCGCTTTGTTATCCTCCGTTAATGCTGGCTGTACTTGTGTTTAACGTGGGAAACAACGACAGAAGAGCGGCCAGGTCGGGTAACAAGCCACCCGCCGATAACCCTCGAGACACCATGGATGTGGAGGCTGCGTCGCAGGCGAGGGCCACTGATAGCATTGTAACTTCATGTCATGCTGTCAAAGTGCTCTGGGCAGATGCTCCTGTCAGGCTTCCGTTCCGGCACGACAGGTTGACTCCTCGAATCCCGGGACTCCTGTCACATCAATTTACATCTGAAGCGTGCCGGAAAAAGGAGGGTAGTTTTCATGGAAGCACCGTCCTTGCCTGGCTTCACTTTCGTTTTTATCGTCGTTGTTCTGGTCACTGCTGCTTTTGGCTTGTCTGCCAGGCCAAGCTTGTCGAACTGCAGTCAAGGACAGATGATGACAGGAAAGCACAGGCGGGGTGAATCTGCTGGCTGACTCGGACATAGGTAACGTGATGCAGTTGCCTGCAGCCAGGCTGCACAGATCCTGCTGTCTGGACAGAAGAAGGATGCTTTCCATTACGTCAAGAAGGCCGCCGAAGCGCACCCGGTGATGTACCGTTGCCCGACTGCCTGCGGAAGCTGGGGAGCATAAGATAGCACAAGTGAAGCCTCAAAACAGGATGAGACTTGGAAATTCATCGCCTTGTGCACTGTCAGTGCTAGCGCGTGAGGTGGAGCGCAGTGGTTTGCTTTCTGCCTGACAGGACAACGTAGATGCCGTCAAGACTATCTTGGAGAGCCTGGATGACACGGTGCGTTGGCAGGAGAGGGAGTGGTGCCAGCAATGCCTTCACATCTCTGCCGGCCTGAGACGTGATAGCTGAAGCATAGTGTTTCTGAACGTGTTCTCACCTACCGAACACGCCCTGGCCTGGTGACTCCTAAGCATTCCTAAGCTGCAAACACGGGTAATCTCCAGACATGCCGATTGCGCAATGCAACGCACGATCAGTCGTCCTAGAAGAGTGCGGTTTAGAGTTTGCACGGTCTGAGAGACATTCAGGACTGGCGCGATTACTGCGGAAGGACACTGTCGACTACTCGGCGATTGGTATCGGCCTAGCTGCTTGTCGCTTGTATGCTGAAATCCGTGTTTCTGAGGCAAAGCTATGCCAGAGAAATGAAATCTGATCAGGCCAGCTCATAAACACTTCTGCGTATGGCAGGTATGAGTACAGCAAGATGTGCATGCCCGATTCAGGTGTCGGAATTCCTCACATCGATGGCCAGTGACCTTTCGAGGGTGGTCGGCCACGCCTTTGCACTGGGAAAGTCTGAGAGGTACCTCCGATGCCTCACCAGCCTCGCGGTCGGCGCTTCGCTCGGAGAAGAGCCGCGCCTCCGCCGCGTCCGCCCCGTCCGCCGCCTCCGCATCCAGCCGGCCGTCCTCGGTGGCTTTGGACGAGGACGACGAGGACGAGACGGAAGCCGAGGCGCCGCGTGTTTGGCCACTTTCTTTACTGCTTTCTGCTTCTCTGCTTTTCAAGGTCGGCGTGGATGGCGAGGTGCCGGCTTAGTGACTTGCTTGGAGCTTCCGGATCAATTTGGAAATTTCGAGGAGACTTCGCACCTGGTGGCTCTGACCAACTGCAACAATGTGGATCCTCAGGCACACAATGTGGTTGCACCAAGTACCAGTGTATGCAGCAATGCGACATTGGACTTCGATCCATTGAGTGCCAGGAAGATTATTCGGAGGATTATTTTCCCTCCAACTGGGTCGAGGAGAAGGTGGCTAGCCCAGACAATTCGTTGCTCTCTGCGATCTGGCATCGTGCAGGTTTCGCACGCTCACAGGCGGGCGGTGTGCCAAAGTTTCAGTTCCTCATCGAACAGAGCGTTTGAGTCAAACGATTTCAAACGGTTTTGACATCGTACGACGTTTAAACTCCTTGCCCTGAAGTGCACACGCTTCGTCCGCTTCGTGCATCTTCTCGAAAGTCCTTGCAGCCAGGCCGAAAGAAGTAACGCGGCAGGTGTCGGAAGCAACCGAGGAGTGCAGCTTTTGAAGTGATGCACTGCGACCTTAAATTCAGCACGCAGCGGACGGCCTACCTGAAAGCCTGAAAGGAGGGCGAGGAGCTAGAGGAGCCTGAGATTTCTCTCTCACAGGAGGAAGTTGATGCATTGAAGAAAGAGGACTGCCATGCAAGCATTGCAAGAGTGCCACAAAGAGCATTGTGTTGAATGAGTATGCTGTCTTGTTGTTCATGAAGGCTTTCCGAAATGTGGCTGGGCTCTCGGTGGCGGAATTTGGACGAGCGTGCGTTCGGCAACAGTCGGCCCGGATTCGGGCCTCGTGGCAAGGTTCAGAACAAGATGCAGGAGCTGGATGACGTGCTGGCGCAGTGAGCTGGTTGCACTTCATGTGATTGTTTGAAAGGGTGTTTCCACAACAGGCAGGCAGCCGGCAGGCAGTTGAAAGATGGTTGAGGTCGTCACCGTGCGGCATGTGCCCAAATCCAAGCTCAGGCTGCCCGTTCGGGTATGGTCGAGCTGGGAAAACAAAGCGGGAAAGGACTCCGTTTTGAGCTGGAGCAAGCCGCAAGCAGGGCTGGAAGTCTGATCCCCAGCTGAGCAGGACTTGATAACCTTGTCACAAGAGCGAGGGTGAGGACCTCAGCTCAACTCGCCGAGCAAAGGCTTGAACGGAGCCTTGTTTGCACGAGGTCCAGTGGAGCTTACTGCATTCTGGCGAAAAGGCTTGGGATTGTGCAGGACACTTCAAGCTTCAGTCAAGAACTGGTAAAGCCACGCAAACGTTGCAGCCCTGGCTTGGGAAACCTGTGACCAGGAGCTGAAGAAAGATTCCTTCGAGGAAAGGGAGGTGCTGGTTCTTCCATGCTGTGTGGGTCTTCGCATCAACCAGCCCGATCCATCATTGCAGGATGTGTGGGTTTTCTTGCCTGGTGAGGCAGTGTCGTGCAGCTTTGTGACATGCCTGCGCGTGAGAGGAAGACTGGGTCAGCCCGTCCAGGTCCAGCCATTGCGAGCAACTGTTTTGGAGGACCTCTGCAGACTCGCAGCTGCCAAGCTTTAGATCCTTTAGGTAGCCCAAGTCAAGGACACTCCTGAAGAGCAAGATGATGTGCATGCCTCGCTTCGCTTGGCAGACCTGCTTGTGTTTTTGCAGTGTCAAGTGCCTGTAAAGATGTATCCTGGCACAGCAAGGTTCTAATCCAGTATTGGGATGGTGATGAGCCTGAGAAGCGCATAGAGAAGTGTCTCGTGCGAAAGATATGGGGCTGAGAGCCTGGCACAGGATTCTGCCCAGGAAAGCTGGTCGCTGTTTGCACAAGTCCAGCAGCACTCAAGACAGAATTGTGGGGAAACTCACAACTCGTGTCGCGAAGAAGTTTCACCGAAATTCGGATCAAGCTGTGCAGCATAGAGGCTCTGGCACCATTGTCGAATCGTAGACATGGAATGAGCCTGGGCCGCCACTGGAAGCCTGCTCTTGGTCTCTCGATTGAAGTTTCACTCAAGATGAACATACCTGGCGACTGCATCGGGGCAACGTGGCTCTGATGCAATCCTCAAAGCTCTGACGTTACCGACATCGTGCGAAGAGCCTACTAACAGATCACAGCTTTGCATAATTGCAGCACTCGTTGATGTCGTGTCTTGCGAGCTCTGTCTCAATCTGATAATTTTTCATTTGGAGTGGATTCCAAGCTCTTTGAAGCTTTCCTCTCGCATGCCGAATGGGCATGCTGCTGGTGCTGCAGCCAGCTTGGCATACCGCCCCGCATCGCCAATGCAACGACCTGCAGCTACTCACAATACCTCTTTTAAAAAGCTAGCCCGTGAGTGAGCCCATCCTCATCTATCCGTCCTGTGCGCTCTGCCGCTGGCACCCGCTCAGAGAGGTACGGTCCTCCAAAGCATTGGCTGTGCTCGGTCGGTACCTGAGCAGGGTTGGAACCGGAAGGGGTCAGCCCTTCGTCGATTCGCTTCTTTCGCTTCTTGTGCAGGTCTTGGTTCCGTCCTCTGCTCATCTCGCCTGGCTCTGCTTTATCGATTTCCAGGAATTCAACACCCCGATGGTTGTGCAACAGCTTCATGATGCCAGACACTCCAGGATCTGATCCAAAAGCACCTGAACAAGCCCGCACAACTGCCTCGCTGGCTGGTTGCCTGGTCCGCATTCATATATATATATATATATGTATATACAAGTAATGTATATATATATATATATATACATACACATGTATTCATTCCTTTCTGTGTGCAGCACGACCTTTGTTTCGGTGGACGAGCGGGAGCAGCATGAAGTTCGTGCATTCAATTTCTATCCTGTTGGACTTGGGATGTGCGTGTGAACGTGATGAGTTGCACGAAGCAAGCTAGGTGACTGCACCGCCAGAAAATCGGCTCTGGCATTCGCACTTCTGCAGTGCACGTGCAGCAGTGGCAAGACACATTGAAGGTGAAGCATCTGGAGTTCGATGTGCTCATTGCGCATGCGCTCTTGGATGGAGCTGCAATCTATTCCCAGGCCAGATTGTAGAGATTTGCTGAATATATACGTCCAGATCAAAGCTGTCCTTCGCAGGTGCTGACAGCTGAGGTGGCAAGTGAGCTCAGGGAGCATCCAGTTGGCATCATGAAGAGTCGCAAGCTTGAGTGTTGGTGCTGGGTGCCAGCAGTTGCATAATTGTTTTTGACTTTGAGGTATCATGCCGGCCTCCTTTGCGCCACCAGCGTGGATGAGGCAGCTGGAGAGACTTGATTCCCGTTGTTTGCTGCTTCTTTGCAGCTTGCCTTGCGTCAGGTCGACGAACCCGCGGAGCTGCAAGTGCCTGCCACTTTCAAGCCGGGAGCCGCGAAAAGCCCACACCCGAATTCCCGAGCCCATTCTCAGCTTCCAGGCTGCCAGCGCTTTCTTTGCTACAAGTCACCAACCAGGCGTGGGTGGCATGAGGTCCTCCCTCCCTCTTGGCCGATGGCGCCAGGTGTCTCCTTTCGTGAACTTCCTGACAAGCTGCGAACTCAGAATCGTGACTACGGTAACTACGGGCGAGTTTGGACGAAGCAAATGTCGAGGTCATACGATCCAGCGACAAGAGCAAATCGAGCTCTTTAGTGCTTCGAAGAGCCTCAGCAAGGCGGGTGAAAAGTCGGGTGGAGGGGCCTGGAATCTCCAAGCCTAAGGCTGCTGTGCAGCAGCTCTACGACCTCTGTCGCAGCCAGCCGCTGCTGGGTCGTTGCATCTGCCTCTCGCTCTCACCCCCGGCGGCTGGGGCTGCACATGCTGTAAAATACGCGCACGCCTTTGTTCGTGGTGCCCGTGCCTGATCAGGGCTGTGCGGCGGCACTACCCACTGCAAGACGCATTCAACAAATGCATCCTGGCCAAGATCAGGCGAGCAGGAACTTCAAGCTTCGCCAAACGCACTCCCTTTCACGAGTTCCACTTACCTCGCCTCGTAAACGCTCTTAAGGTATCTGGGCCTAACTGCAGATGCGTCCGGATCTTAGCCAAGGCGGCATGATTATCTTGCATGTGAAGTGACCCAAGCAGGCTTCTGCAGTCGTTCAAGTCTGATGCTTGGCGATACTTGAAGTTCATAGAGGCCAGAATCATCTTTCAAGGCAGTTGAAGAGATCTTTCGAGGAGGTACGTTGTGCCGTATTGGTTGAAACCTGCTTTGCTGGTTGCAGCTCTATTGCCAGCCTTGGTGCTTCAAGACGATAGTGACAAGTCTTGGGGTGGTAAGCACCGTAGCTGCTGAAGTGTCTTTTGCAAGCTGCGCGTGTTCGTTGAAGAGTCAAGAGTCTGTTGTAAACCAGGCTGTCCACCCCCCCCCCCCCCNNCCCCCCCCCCCCCCCCCCCAACAGGTCAACGATGCTGTTGGCTGCCCCCAGTCTCTGTCCAGGCCTCAGCACATGCTTTTGATGCTTCGGCTTCTCATGTCTGTCGGTTGTGCTGGCTGAGGCTTGAGCTGCTTAGCGTTCTGCTGGCTCTCGTCTGAGCATTTACCGGGAAGACACCGTGACCTTCTCAAGGTTAAGAGTTTTTTGTTGGCTGTTTCTGGGGTGGGTAGAAAGGAGGGCCGAAACGAAGGAAGAATGGAAGGAAGGAAGAAGCGAGCAAAGGAGAAACAAAGGAATGAGAAGGAATGCAAGCAAGGAAGATCGAAGGAAAGAAGGAAGGAAGGAAGGAGGCAGAACAGCCAGACACAAAAGGATCCAAGTGGAAGATAGAAGGACGGAGCCAGGGCAACCCTCATGAGTTGTCATCAAGCCTGAAAGGTGCGGTGCGCGCTAGACTCTAGACCGGTCGCGAATCAGCAGCCACTCCTCACTAATCACAAATTACGAATGATGAGCCATCATTTTTGTTTATTACTGTCCTGCTCTCCATGGTTTGATCGTTTAACCCAGAAAGGCAAGCTCGAGCTCAAAAGTTGTCCTAAGCCTTTGGCCCCGAACCCTCAACCCTCTTAACACTACAGTTGGAAAGACGGTTGCCTAGACACGAAGGTGACTTATGAACTGAATAAAAGGCAAATAAAAGGTAACCAAAAAGTAAATAAAAGTTGAACCCTAGAATGAGGTAAAGGTAAATAAAAGGTAAATAAAAGCTGAATAAAAGCTAAATGCCTCCCCGGTGCCCGCTCCCAGCGGGAGGGTGGCCCCCCGCCGACCCCCCGTTCCAGCAGATTCCCTGTCTGTTCAGCTTCGGGATTAGCTTGTCCTTGCTCCAGGGGTTCCTCCGGTAGTCCCAATTGTTTGTTTAGCTTTTTGTTTCAGTAAATTTCTGCACTGTTTTGCAGCCGGCGTAGAACAGCTAAACAAGAGCCGACGTTTGGTGAAGTCCTCGGACCGAGCGTTTATATTATCTAGCTTTTTTTTAAGTTTTTTTTAGCTTTATATTCAGCTTTTTTTTAGCTTTTGTGTAGCTTTTTTCGAGCTTTTATTCTCCTGTTTTTCAAACCAAGGATTCCAGGATCTCTAGGGGAACCTTCCAGAGGGCCGGCCTCAACGCCTTTGTGGCCTTCCACGTCTGACTGCCCTCTTCACCTGTGCATATGTGAGGGGGTGATTTTGGGAAATTGTTGTAGGGCTTTGTTTTACTTGCCGTACATTCGGAGTGATTTTTGAACTCTTAAACTTAAACTCTTAAACCATTTCACTCTTAAACTTAAACCCTTACAACAAGGATTATACCGATATTGCAAGGCTGCAATACCAAGGCACCCGGAAATGTAGTCAGGAAGAACCCGTGGCACAGAAGCTTGACCGGTGAGCAGCCCACGCTTAATTCCGACACAGCCACTGTCAAGAGCCGGGCAAGCTTGCTTCAAAGCACAGCCCATGTGAATCCTTTCCAAACCCATTCTATAAGCATTGTGCTGCAAGTCGGGAGCGGGAGTGGGTGGGGAGGGAGGCGAGGGCGGGGCGGTTGCGCCCTACACCAGCTTGCTTTCAAACGCATCCTCCCATGTTAATACTGTCCCCCTCGTTCGTGCGAGCATTGTGTTGCAGGGGAGTTGCATTTGGATCCTTTCCAACGGAGACCCTCCAAAGGCTCCCGAGCGGGGCTTCCCGTGCCAGGCTAGCTTGCTTTAAAGTGCAACCATGGAACTTCAATGCTTTCACACGCCCCCTCGTGCCAGCATCGTTTTGCGTGGTGAACACCATTAGAGCAAAGCTAAACATAGGAGAAATCCAGATTTTCATAGTGAGATGTCCGTAATACAAATTTGCAGGAATTAGAGGGCTTCTTGCTAAAGCTGAAGGTATGAACGTTTTTCTAGTCGTGTTATGAACTATGGAAGCGCCATAGTAAACTGATGATGAAGAGGATGTCTGCTTCGTTCTTAAGCGCGGCTCCCCGTAAGACAGGGTTGCCCCGCAAGGCCACCCCAAAAATAGAGGAGACTCCTATTTTCGCCAGGAAACCCAAGGACAAGAAATGACAAGCATCTCCTCCCAGCCGTCACGGTCTCAATCCGGCTCAGGTCGTCGTTGTCTCTGACGTGCGGCCAACACCGGCGCTACATGGACGTTTGCAGGTGATCTGTCCACGTGTTGACGCAGAAAGCGTGAAGGGCCTGAGGTTGAGACGCACGTTTATTTGTCGGGCAAGCAGGCTCTCGTTTCCATGGCTACTTCGACAGCAAGCCTGTCTACAGTACCGGGGATCGAGGCAGTCGAAGCTTGTGCTGGCTGCAACGGCTTGGCCTGTTCACAGACAGGCCGGCGATGGCACCGTCAGTGGCTTGAGCTTCCTGGCCGGGTTCTTTGCAACATCTAGGCTGCCATCCGAGGTGTCGACTGGCGCAGGGGGCGAATGCGATATCGGAGAGGTTGTGCTTTGGCCGCATCGGCCGGGTTGCTCCCAATGAGTCGTAATACCGGTGCTAGCGAGGCCGTTGCTGCGGCTTCGCGTACTCTGGCGGCAAGCTTCACCCAGGCACTGCCAGCCGAAGGCGTGAGAGCCAGGGTTCTCAGGTGATCAGGCCTCATGAGCTTGCTCCGCGATGCTTCGCAGGCAGCGCCGCACTGAAGCCCTGGGACCATCTTCGTCGTTTAGTGGAAGCCAGGCAGGGGGGTCGAGCATGCCAGCACGGGCGTTGTGAGGATACTACGTTGTTACGTTACATATTCTTCAACACTCGTTCCGAGTCTTTGAGGCATCATTCTTCGCACTTTGGGTCAGCTTCCACGGGGTCACGGCCTCTGCAATGCAAGCGGGCCGGGCAATGCCGAATGCACGAGGATGCTAGCAGATGGGCATTTTTTGACTGGCATAACTTGCTGCTTTGCAGAGAAGCTTGTGTCCAAGCTTGAGTTGCTCACGCTAAAGGCCACCTCTATAAATAGGGAGTGCGGGTTTGCTCTCAGATACTTCCACTTCCAGTGCCGGCACTTGTCAAGGACTGGACAGTCGATCGCTGGCAGTCGCTCGGATATGGTAAAGGGGTTTCATAGCACTGCTCGGCACCTGGCCACTCGTTGGTCCACTCAGGTTCATCCAGGTCCTCAGCCTTGCACTACTCTTCCCTTCTCAAGCAGATCAGGCTCAGACCAGTGTATTAAGAAAACATAAGAAAACGCCGTAAGCTCTAGAGCGAAGCAGTGGACTCGCAGGGGCGATGCGCCTCCCGGGGCCGATGGTAAGCTTGTGGGCTTCTGAGAACTCCGGAGTTCATGGTGGAACCGGAGCCGTCTCTTCTGTGCTTGCCAGCAGGAACGGCCCAGACTCGACCAAGATGTGGCAGTGGAAGCGCATGCTCGACTCGACCGGATCCGACCTCGGCTTCCAAGGGTGTTTTGCTCCCTGGGCTTGAACTTGAACGACTTGAACCTTGTGGGAAAGGAGCTTGGCAGAGGCATGGGAGGCGCAGACGTTCCAGATGCGAACAGGCCGGTCCCAGCCCGAGCGGCTTTTGCTGAACCCTGAGGAGCACAGCCAAGCTCCGCTGGATTTCGCCCGGAACGTCGAAGCCCAAAAGCTCAGGGTTCCCGACAGCGAAGCTGGATTTGCCAAGCCGCGCAGGCATTTCTGCACCGAACCAAGATCTACGAGGTGCCTAGCTTGGCTGGGCGCAAAGGTGGTAATTAGGTGTGTGGAGAAGGCTTTCCTGGCGCACACTTCTGGCACTTCGCACTCTGCGCTGCGACTGTTCAGCAGCCTGGAGGCTGGAACGCTTGAGAACTTCTTGAACTTTGGCTCCCACGCGCCAAGCCGTTCATGTCGCCGCAGGACAAGCTGCTGAGGCTAAAGTCTTCGCAAGCATCCCTGCCACCTGTGGCAGCCCAAGCATGCTACAGACACAGCTGTGACCATTCTGGCATGGCTGATTGAGACTGCAGGCGTTTGAGTTGCTTCAGCTGCTGGACCCTGCCACGTACAGCTTCAAGGAGTTCCAGTGCCAGGGCAGCTACTCAGCCAATCTCGAAGCTGAGATTCCAATAATAGTGTAAAAATACTGCGCCACATTGAAGCCAGTCCGAACCCACTTTCAAACGCAGCATGGGCGAAGCCGAGCTGACACCTGGTTAAGCAGCCACTAATTGAGCACAAAACCTGGCAGAACGGTGAGCCTGGCAAAACATAGCATGATAGCCGTGCAGGAGCCACCCATCACGTTTTGGGATGCATACTTCGAGTTCACCAGGGTGGCTGGCACCCACTGCTACCAATCTGAAGCCAGCTTTTTTTGCGATCCGCGTTTCTCTGAGACTTGCGATTGCCCAGTGTGCGAACTTAAGCCGATGAAGCAGGTTTAGAATACGTCATGGAGACCGCCTCTGGCTTCATCAAGAGCACTTGGCTTACAGCTGCACAGTGATCTGCGCACATTGCAGAAAATGCTAGCGTTGTTGTTTGTTTGCTGTGCCAAGAACGTGACTTCTGCACGTCTGCGTGGCTACTGGCCCCCTTCCCGCAGCTCAAGCCATTGGCTGGAGCCTTTGGAGTGACCGGATAAAGTCAGCCCTTCGCGGAGGCGTGCAGCGAAAGTTTGGTGGCAGTGTGTTGATTCGGCTCAAAGTGCGCCACAACGCAGAAACTCATGGTAACATGCCAAGACCAAAGCAAGCTTTGTCACTTCTGTCCGTGTCTCTGCGACTACGAATCATATTGCGAGCATCGTTCCCAAAGATGCAACTTCCCGTTTTCCAGCCGGTAGTTGTGTCCAATGGCACAGAGCGCATCGAAACGCCGCCGGCGTGGTCTGCTTGACCTGTCGTCTCATTTCCAACTGCACTTCGACTCAAACTTAGCAACTAGAGTCGGCGAGCAGGCGCGTTGCCAAACTGTGTGCGCTACTGGTTGCTGCGTCTGACATCCATGATCGCAGTCGCAGTCATGCTCAGCCCAGGCAGTGCCCGTGCTGCTACCGTCCTGGCAAGCCTTTCTGCGATGACTGCGATCCCAAAGGCAGCGCCGACCGCCTGCAAGGCTTGCACGCTTTGCTGAAGGCACATGAGCTGGACGCATATATTGTCACAAGCGAGGCAGGGCGCCGCGACGCTAGTGGATCATTTTCAGGGCTGAGGCATGCTTAGGCCTGACACGGATACTAGCTGGTGGAGTCCAACTATGAAAGAGATTTTGCAACAAGCGGGGTACATTTACCTCCCCTGCAACATGGGTTTTGACAGACATGAGCCGCACAGCTTTTGGTCTCCGCCCTTACGGTTTCTCTCCTCATGTCCATGCCCATTCGGAGGATGCACATGGCTCCGAGTATGTCGCGTCTGCGGATGAGCGCCGGAGCTTTCTGACGGGCTTCTCGGGCAGTGCAGGCAGGCAGCTGTTCTCTGTACTTCAATGCTGGCGATGACTTTTGTCGCACAGGTTCGGCCATCGTGACAGAAAAGCAGGCCTTGCTGTGGACGGACAGCCGCTACTTCCTCCAGGCAGAGAAGCAGCTGGCAGGCAGCTTGGCCGCAGCCGGAGCCCTGACCGAATCTCAAGTGATTTCCCAACATCTGAGGTACAGAGTGGGTGCTAATGCGCCAGTTCCAAGCTTCCGTCCCCTCTCTGGCGGACTGGGTCCGGTCCAATCTAAATGGCAAATCTGTTGGAGTCGATCCACGATTTATACCTGCAGAAGTTGCGAAGGAATGGACGTCGAAGTGGGGATCTCATGTCTTCTTGAAAGAAGTAAAGGCAAACCTCGTCGATGCCATCTGGACAACACGGCCAGACGACCCTTGTAATCCAGTGGAACTACATCCACTCGATTTGGCCGGTGAATCAGTGCCGCAAAAGATTCGAAGAGTGCGGGAAGCCATTGACAAAGAGGGTGCTAACGTGTGCGTCGTGAGCGCGCTGGACCAGATCGCTTGGCTTTTTAACCTCAGAGGCTCTGATATTGAGTACAACCCCCTATTCTTCTCGTATGCTGCCATCTTTCCGGCTCGAGTTCTGCTTTTTCTTCGGGGAGTCGAGGAAGACGGAGGCGGGAAGGGACTTTGTGCAGAAGTCCAGGCGAGCCTCGCCGAAGCTGGGGTGACTGTGAGGCCATACACGAGCTTCTTCGATGAGCTGCCCAAGGAGTTAGGCCCGGAAGACAAGGTATTCCTTGACTCCTCTTTCTGTTCTTTGGCCACTCTAAGCATGGTGAAGCCAGAGCTACGCGTGCATGGTCTCTCGCCCATCGAGCGCTTCAAGGCGAGCAAAAACGCTGTCGAGATCTCTGGTATTAAAAGGGCTTGCAAGCGCGATTCCATTGCTCTTTGTGAGCTTTTTGCGAAGCTTCGGCGTACCCTGTGCAGACCAAATCAGGATGAGACCGCTCCAACTGAATTCGACGTTTGCCAAATGATGCAGGAATTACGCCGAAAGCAGCAGCTGTACGTTGGCGACAGCTTTCACACGATCTCATCCGTTGGTTCGAATTCAGCGATGGTTCACTACCAGCCCGAACGTGACAACTCCAAAGTTCTTCAGAAGTCAGAAATTTATTTGATTGACACCGGTGCGCAGTATAAGGACGGCACGACAGATGTAACCCGAACAGTGCACTTCGGAAATCCGAGCGCTGAGCAGAAGCGCATCTACACGAGGGTACTGCAAGGCCACCTCTCCTTGGCGAAAGCCGTCTTCCCAGAAGGCACTCCAGGCCTTCTCTTGGATGCGTACGCGCGGGGACCGCTGTGGCAAGATGGGCTGCAGTACGGTCATGGCACAGGTCATGGTATTGGCGCATACCTGAACGTCCATGAAGGACCTGCCCAGATCGGCGGCGGCAGTGTGCCTGGAGATCAGATTCTCGCGAGTGAAAGGCGGCGGCGACTGTTTCTACAGCCGATTGTTGCTGGATCTCTCCTGTCTGACGAACCAGGTTGTTACAAGGATGGAGACTTCGGGGTGCGGATCGAGTCGGACATTCTGGCAGTCCCTGCCACGATGCCTTACAAAATGGCTAATTTTCTGAAGTTTGAGTGCCTCACTTTGGTGCCCATGTGTCGGGAGCTTGTGGAAGTGTCGCTTCTGTCCCCAGCCGAGCTGACGTGGTTGAATGAATATCATGCCCTCGTTTGGGCCGAACTTAGCGAAGTCTGGCCAGAGGGAGCAGAGCCGCGGACATGGCTGTGGGATGCGACCAGGCCTCTGCATTCAGCATAAAGCCGAAAAAAAGCACCGTACAGTTTGACACGGTCCAAGCAAGCTTTTGCTGAAGCGAGGTCGTGCTGCTTTGCTGGGAGGAGTTCCGCCGCGACGTGCGCCGCATGTTGTTTCGCAGCATGTGCTACAAGTACCAAGGCTGCTGAGGCCAGGGAACTTCAGACGCCTTTTGCAGGTGGAAAGCCTCCAGCAGCTCCTCGACACCTTGTGGAAGAGCTATGCGCAGGAAACCCTGCGAGACAGCACCAAGGTCGGGACGTCGGGGGGGCGACGACTGCGAGCATCTGCGAGCTATACCATTGTTTTCGCAGTATTGAATCAGTAGTAGCCGTAGTAGCCCAGCCATCTACGACCGATCGGCAGCCACAAAGACACAGACCCAGACGCGCGAACACGGACACGAGAACGGCCGGTCGTCATGGTCCAACGCATACTGTAGACGCTTTGACAAACATCCTGCGTCTGCCACACCGAAGCGCCCAAGTCGACAACCAAGAAGTCGTCCCAATGTAATGTGCAACTATTCTTCCCACACATGCTCAGCAACAACCCTATGTGTGGTGACATATCTGCTGCCACCAGGTGGGCGACCTCCTCGTCGATTTCTGGGTTGAGGCTTTTGCATACGGCACGCTCGTGCTGATCATCTCGTGGCAGTCGCGAGTGTAAGCGAGCAGGTGCTGAACTATCGGCTCAGCGCTGCCGGCTGGATCTCTAAAGTGGTCGTAGAGCAGGCGTGCTGGTTGAATGGAAGCTTCTGTGGAACCAGCACGCGTGACATGTGTGAGTCCGGAGATATGTTCAGGCTGCCTCTGTACCTTCCCAGCCTGGGCCCCACAGTACAAGCACAGCATTCGGGTCCGGCCAGGGCTACAAGAGCTGTGCATGTGTGTTGCCTGCTGGCAGTGGCAGTGAGGCGGCAGCAAAGGAGACAGGCGCAATTTGCGAGGGCTGGGCAACTGTCACAGCGAGACACAGCAGACAATAGGGACAGTTGCCTCGTTGTTCCAGTCATGTTATCCTACACTTACCTCTTCTGTATCGCATGCATCATGTCACTGCAGTCCCAGACTGGAGGTTCGGCAAGAGCAGCAGAAGAGATTGAAGGAGAGGCTCGGTGGCAAGAAGAGCATGGAACGATAGCGGCATGCAGAGGCTTGTACAATTCGCTCATGGCATTTCCATAACCAGTCTGAGGCGCAAGCACCGCGAGCAGGAGATTCGCGAGGTGCGGCGCCACGGTGGTGGTGGCTTGAGGCCTCGAGGTGGCTTGTGCCTTTCCCTAACGCGAGCTCAGGATGACCGGAATGACTCGCCGGCCGTCGAGCCGGAGGCCTGTGAGCAGAGCCAGAGCGTCTCGGTCGAGTCGAGTGTCGGGGTGCCTTCTGCCTTCCTGTGGGAAGGTGCAGGAGACTGTGGAGTCGCAGGTCGAGGTTGCCCGGAGCTCAGGGCTTCCCCTGCACCGTGATGCTTTGTCTTCACACATTCTTGTACCTTGAGGCAGCGGATGTCCTGGACCAAGTCACGTCACACAGTGCCGGGCTTACTCGTGGCCTCGAATCACATTGCGGTTGAGCCTCTTTCCTTGCAGCTTGCTCCTGAGTCAAAGGCATTTTGTATGTCATGCGTCCAAACCTCCCTTTGGTGGACAGCCGCACGCTGCTTTCCTCCTTGCTACTTGGCAGCTCAAGTTCGACGGCGCTTGCAAGACCAGCTGGAGAGCAGCGCAGTGTGGCAGTTTGGCACAGTGTGGCAATGCGATGTTGGCGTGTTCGGATCCCCGCGAGGCATTCGCTGCCCCAGCTTCGACAGGCCGACATTCTCCCGAAAACTTTCCTGCAGCTCGTCATGCCTCATCTCTCCCGACGCTTATGGCGTTGAATGCCTGCTGTGTCTGATGACTCCTGTGCCCGTGCCTGCACGCTCTGAAGGCGCAAGCAGCCCTGGAGCATTCCTATGATCTAGACCTGGCGCGGTGCTACTACACCGTGCCTGGTCCAAATACAGTGTTCCCCATTACTGAAAACATCTCCGCAGCCGAGCAACTGCAGGTTCGGTGTGCGATGTATCTTGTTGAAAGCTGCGTGGAGGGAGGGTCTTGGCCTCAAATCCAGTAACATCACTTTGGCCTTTGATGCACCGCAACAGATGCCCCACCTTGCGTTGTTCTGAAGCTTCTGAGGTCAGAGACTGGAGGCGCAATGCCCGGCCACAAGGCCTCAAGCCTGCACCTGAAATTGTGTGGTGTCCTGCAGCGGCACAGGTCATCGAGGGTGGCATCCACGAGCTGGACAGCTTCAGCCTTTGCACATGTTATCACAGGGTGCATCGTGTCACTTCCTCATTACAAGTTCAAGACAGCGGCTGAGGTTTGATCAGCTCTATCCAACGAGACCACATGAAGGCAGGGATGTCCCCTAAATGCTGTACATCCCAGCACTCCGGATTGCTTAAAGACCACCTCGGACAGCGTGGTCAATGGGTCTGAGGGTTTCGTAGTGCTGCTTTGTGAATTTGTCACGCGATGTGACACGCTGGCTGAGGTTTCTGTCTTCTTGTTCATCTCTTCCCTCTGCTTCGCCAGGCAAGTGGCAGTCTCGTTGCATCGAAAATAATGCTGGTGAGCTGCGCGATGTGTCGTGAATGAACCACGAAGTCTTGAGGCATCATCACCTCTCGTCATCTCGCACCACACCCAATGCAGCCCATGCGGCAAACTTTCTCGCACAAAGCTGAGAGTTTGAACGCTTGTCCGAGCTGATTACACTGGCTCGTATGTTAGGTGCCGCCTGGCGTATTGCTTTCATTGCTTGTCCTTCTGCGACATCACCTTCAACCCCTGGCAGTCGCGGCCTGTTCGATTTCTGTCTGAGCTAGCTGAGTTGTGCTTGGAGTGTCTGGCTCTTGTCTGAGGCTTCTGGACCGAGTGCTGAGCTTGAGACGATCCAACAGCTCCAGCTTTTTGCACAGGCCTTGTGCAATGCCCTCGAACTCTTGTGCGCACCCAGAAATGGCACCCCTGGCTAGGAGACTATTTGGCGCATCTTCATATGCCTGAAGGACTCTCGCAAGCTTTCTTTTCAGCATTGGCTTTACATCACCACCAATGCGAAGGATTACATCATCTATTCTCAGCTCGCGGTCCCCGGTGGTTTCGTGTCGCTAGCACCTTCGCAGCGCACGGGGGATCTTGGCATAGCAGAGGCGAGCTATCAGTCAGATGGCACCAGCCAGACTAAGCCGTGTGTTCGGATGTGGTCTACAAGTGTTGGAGAGCTTTTAGCTTTAACAGCGGCAGAAAGTTGTCAGGGCACCGCACGGGAGTGGGCTGCGGCGGTGGGGGCGGTCATCGTTGGAGACATGGACAATCTTGGAGGCCTCCAAGGCAGGCACGGCCAACTTGCTTGTGCTTCGAGACGCGCAGATATTGACGGTGCCCTGTGAAGGTGCAGCTGCTGAAGGGGCTGCTCGGAAGGGAGTCGCAGGCTTGGAGGCTGGCCACCTTTCGCCGGCACGTTGCTTTGGGGCACTTGGGCTTTTCGGGAGGTTGCTGGTGAGCTCCATCCGTTGCGCCAGCTCTGCACCCCCATGGAGGTCCAAAAAGTAAGACTTGTACTTCGCAAATCGGCCGACATTATGTGCCAGGTGCCCTTATCACTTCTGCCCTCCACCTTCATTCCTCGCATGTTGGCATGCTGCGCTCCTGCAGGAAGATGCTGTAGCATGCTGATTTGAAGCTTGTCGACAATTCTTGGTTCGCTGCAGATGCATAGGTCCGGCTACGCTGTTGCAGCGCTCCTTGAAGATGAGACTTGGTTGCACAATCGCTGCATGCTGGTGTATGTCAGCTTAGGGTGGTGAAGGCTCTATCCAAGCCGATTGATATCCCGACCTGTCAGGAACGACTATGCTCTGAGCGGGGAACTCAAAATTGCTCGTCTTTTGTTGCAAAAGTGCTGGAGACGGTTGCAACAGGCTGGCAGCTACTGAACCACTTCCCTGCCCTACAAGGCGGTTTCCATGGCGGCTGCATGTAGCAGTCGCGCAGCGGACCCTGCAGAAGAGTGACTTGCTCAGGAGATCATGTTGAAATGGCCGTTCGGATTGCAGAACAGTTCAAGGCAAGAGCAGTGCGACCGTGCCGGCTGTAGAGGATAAATGGATGGCACGATCGGATCCGTGGGTTTGTCATGGATTCGTCTGAAAGGAGCTGCGACAGTTGCTCGAGACTAGAGGCAAGCCGGCTGTGCAGGCAGCCCATGGGATGGAGTCGGAGTGGTGGTGGAGTCGTGGTATGTCGCAGTGTCGATTCTTGCAGGAAGAGGAGGAGTCTGAGTCCAAGGCAGCTCAACTGTGAGTCTGGACATTGCTGCAAAGGAACGAACCGGCATGGGACTTGTAAGCAGGTTTCCAGCGATGTATCGGGGCTGGACCAGCAGCTGGAAGAAGAGTTGGAGGTTTCCGGGATCACGACTCCATTGTGCTGACACTCTCGAGGGGCTGTGTGACCCTGGCTTCGCTGTGCCAAATTGTGAGGCGTGCTTGGCAAGGCTAGCTGAGACACTTCCCGCCGCTCAAGGCTGGACTGTGCATTTGCCCTCGCAGCGGCCCCGCGGCCGTCGGCGGCCTTTACGCCTCGCGTCAAATCCCTGTCTCCGTCTAGGTGCGTCGGAGGCGCAGCATGTGCCAGCGCCTCATTCTTGGGAGGTGTCGTGTAATGCGGCTGGAACTTCGCGCAGCCCAAGTCTAGCCACCAGATGAATGGCCCATGAAGCAGATTACGGAAGCTGCAAATCAATCGAAAACGAAGGACCAAGCTGCGAGCCATCGATGGCAACAGTCAATCGCGAATAATTTGTTAAGACGTGCAGGCTAGGTTGGCTATCACGGCCGCTGCTTGCATTCTATGTCCTCGTCGATCTAGCAGAGCCTTGGACTGCAAAGGGCCGTACGCCATGATGACGTCTCGAAATGTCTGCAACTTATACTTCACTGCAGGTGTCAGCAGCCCCATTCAGCCAGATGAGCACATTCCTGCTCAAGAAAGCAACGCTCCCAAACTGTCAATCTGTGCAGAGCTCGCATTCAGACAGCAGCAACTCTCCTGCATCCACGAGATGTGAGGCAACGCATTGGCTGGTTGCCGAGGAGCCCTGCTTTCAGCGTTCGAAACGGCGAGACATGTCATGGGCACGGCGGCCACGGTGAAGCAGGATTCCATTTCCTGCGTTCTCATTGCAAGCTTCAGTAGGAAGTGGGCCCTGGCGTTGAACCGGTCGTCGCGGATGCCATGCGGAGCTTCTTCCAGACTTGGGCTGGACCCCCAAGGTTTCCGAGAGAGCCCTGTTGAAGTCGAATTTTCCATGAAAGGTGGAACGGCTTTGTGTCCTGATTGAAGTCCGTCCAGAGCTACGAGGCTGACGGACACAGCTGGATTCCTCCTGCGGCTGCCATCGCTCTTGGCAGATCGAGCCTCCCTGGCTTCCATCATCCTGGGCATTGAAACTCTGCCGTCAGAGCCGGCTCTGCTGAAGTCGATGCCTCAGATTCTCGGGCTGATGTGACTCGCACGATGCTTACCGTCACTAGAACTAAGCTTTGCAGACGGCATTTCCTGCCAATTGGGTGTTTCACAACAGATGTTCACAACAGAGTCACTTGGGAGTAGACCAGTGTTTGCGCGTTTCCTGAATCGCGTCGGGCCTGCCTGGAACGAGTAGAAGCAAGACGAGCGGGCAATGGCTCTTCGTTTTCGTTGCGTGTGCCGTGTCCTATATTTGATGACACTTGCCGGAGCCGCGATGAAGCAACCAAGTAAGCACCACCAAGCCACACACGCAACGACAGGCAGACGGAAAGACGACAAAGCAGCCAAGCAGACAGACAGCCAGACACAGACAAAGACAGACAGAGACAGAGGGGACGGACTGACGGAAGCAAGGGCAGAGAAATAAAGGGACGGGCAAGGCAGCACTGCTGGGTTACTGAAGAAACTGGCGATCAGATTTCATAAAATGGTATGCGACCAGGTCCCACCTCAATCGCTTGCATACCCAGCGGCATGCGATCCTGTCGCTGGTGGAAAGCGTGGACTTGGTCAAGAAAGGACCGCAGCCAACGGTATCAGTTGAGCTGGACGGCCATGCAGTCAGGACAGACGTCAGCCTCGCAAAGAACGCTTGCCAGACACCAAGCTGGCCCTCCCTGTGTTGAAGGCAGAGATGGGAGCCATCACGGTTCCGATGCTTTCGGCTCAGGAGGTGTTAGCCTCTCTACTCGGTACATGCACGCATGCACGTTTTGCAAGACAGATTTTGCAGAAAGAGCGCACGTACCTGAAAAGCACGAGCACGTGTTTTAAGGAGATCTTAAGTGACAGTGTGAGAGTTCATCGGTTGCAGCTGAAACTGCAAGAATAAATAAAGGACGTACGACGCGCGTGCACTAGCATCAAACGCAGAGCACCATGAAGCTTACAGTGGGCAGCACCTGCATACGACATCATACAACAAGGAGTTGCTTGTCTAGCAACAAGTTTAACACGGGCACATGTCGCAACAATACGCAGACGATGGCAGAGTTGCACGCGTCACCAGCCCTGCGATTGGCCAGCACGACTTCCATGGAAGCGATCTTATTGGCGGTACTCCCGCTGCTGGCTTGCGTCTGGGTGGAAGTGTCTGCTACACTTGTCGCTAGTTCATAGCCTGCTTACGATGGCTCAAGGTAGTGCTATACCAAAGAGCACGGTGATGCAACAACTTCGGCAACGAGAGCAACATGCGGAGTGGACCGAGGAGCCAAAACCTGCCAAGCCATTCACTGCTCGGGGATTGAGAGTCCCACTGCGGTTCTGTTCAGGAGGCGGTCGATGAAGAGGAGCGTCTTTGTCTGAGTCCTTGCCGAGTGCATCCCTTTAAATTTAGTTTCTCGCTTTCATTGTTTTCTGGGTCTCGTTTTAACGTTGATGGTGTGTGTGTGTGTGTGTGTTGGGGCCAGGGTCTTGTAGGTATGGTTCACGCAGGTCTTTATTTCCAGTCTATGGTTAGGGTCTCGTCGAGCGCACTCGTGTTTGTTAGGGCTGGCTGCTCTTTTCCGTCGGTTGCGGGGACGGCCAACCGCGGTCTTTTTCTCTCCGAATCGGGGTGCACGCGGCCGGCACAAGCGGCACAGCCTCCGCAGTCGGCATTAGTCGGCGCACGAGGCGCTTCCGTGATGACCGCGGCGCATCGGCACACTGGACTATGTCGGTGCATCAGCACAACTGTCGGGTGCTATGCTCACTGCCGCCACACACTTTTAACTCTGTTGTTCAAGCAGTGGGTTCAGTAAATGATCCCTGTTGATCCCTGTTGGTGAATCTAGCGCACTCAGCTTGCTGGCACAAGGCAGGGCCCGGCAGGGAGCTGTGCCTAGAGTGCGTCCCACATCCATCTAGGAGCAGCCATCCTTAAAAGCCAACAAAAGAACAGCCTGTTTTTCCAACATCGCAGCAGTCGTTGACACGTGAAATGCATGGCCGAACAAGTCTTCCTACATCGAGGAGCTGGTGACCCTGCAATGTGCCGTGCGGCAACGTGGAGTCAAATCGGCCAAGGGTGATGGTGGTAGTAGGTCAAGTCGTGGTGCTAGGCTGAGCTTGCTGAGATGGGTGAGGGTGGTTGCTGCTCTCAGGCATGGTCACTCGGGCCAACTGGCTGCGGCTTTGCAGCGCGTGTCCGATCCAAATAGCCCCGACTACGGCAAGTTCTTTTCCCAGGCAACGTAGACGTATAATGGACAATAGAGACGTCAGGTAGCTGTTCCCGCCCTGAGCCGGCCCAAGAGAGATTGAGGCAGAACTCCAAGCCCTGACGAAGCCCCTGGATGCTGACGTTGAGGCAGCAGCTCCGACTCCGAGTGAAATCATGCCCCCAATTCCCCAATGTGCATTGCAAGAGTCTCTTGCGTAAGGCTGTTGAGCGCTTGCTGCACCGTGGGCATCCTCAACGGGATGACTCGGGTGCATTCGTAACGGCAGTTCTGCAAGTGAGCACGGTCCACGATACGATGGGCCGCCTGGTAAAACCCAGCATTCTCGCAGTGTGACACATGTCATGCCATGGTCACTTCAAAGAAGTTTATGTGAGCCAAGGAGGTCGTGTCGTAAGGCTTTGTCGGTCTGGGCAAGATGACACATCTCACAGGCATCTCAGTACATGCCCGCTTTTTAAAGTGTTCGTTGCTACCATGCTTTCGGAAATGCCAGCTGTGAGGCGATGTTTGCTGAGACACCGTGGTGGAAGTGTTCCTCCACAGCTGGATGGTTCTTGTGCCCTGCGCTTGGATTGCATGCAATGCGATTCGGCTGTCAATTGAAACGGTGATGCCAAGGATGTTTTGCCTGGACCAGCAAGTCGACGTCCACCGCAAATTTACCAGTGAAGCGGTGCAACGACAAAAGCTCGATGCATCTGACCTCCGCTAGGGCTGCCCGTCGCAAAGAGAGCGGGATCGGTGACTGTCTGCCTTGAAAAAGACTTGGCGAAGTGATGTTGATGGTTGCAGCACTGGCTATCATGGGGACAACTTGTTAAAATTAGCTGACAAGGTGGACTTCTTGTCATCGGCCATTACATCTCTGAACCGAGAGGAGGAGGACAGTTCCAAGGCCCGTCCCCTTGTCAGCACGGCAAGAAGTCTGGAGTGCAACATCTTTTTCAACGATGGAGCAGACTATCTGACCTGAATCTGTGGGGTTGAACGAGATCGGAATGAGCAGAGTCTTGTCGCCGGTTGAGAGTCGCATGTCTGGCTCGAGAAGTTCCAGCATCGCATGCATCGCAGGTGGCAGGAACTGAAGCTGGTGACCGCCATCGCCTCAGACTCGTGCAAGCTTCTTGCAGACTAGATGGAATTTGTTATGGGAGCGTCTAAGTCTAAGTACTCAGAAGAAGTGAAGAGGCTCAGCATTGAGGCAGCAACTGCGAATCTATGCCCCCGAACGTTGCCTTTTCGTTCAGCCACCAACCCGCTTTTGCGCAAGAGGGTTACCCTTGACCCTGCTGAACTCCGATGTTGGTACGTCTCGGCCATCACAACCTGAGGCGAGGATGCTGTTCAGATCTCGGAAGGCTTAGGCTCCTCGAGGTGCCAAGTGTGGGAAGTCCGCGTCTTTGTGTTGTCCCGTCTGATTGTGGTACCAGCAGGTACCTCCTGCGCTTTTTGGAGTACCTGGCGAGAGTGGCTGATCTCATGCACTCGGCCTCGCAGGACTTAGCATTCTGGCCTGCCGTAGTTGAGTAGGATCCCGCCGCCCGAGAAGAGGGACAGCAGCACTATCATACCCTGGCTGCTACTTGATGATGGCTGCTTGTGCGCTCTTTATGGGTTGCCCCTAGTTGCGCAGGATGCCGGCACGCGAAAACCCAAGAAGACTTCTGTGGAGGCCACTGGCTTTCTTGGTGGCAACACTGCTGGTGAACTCGTGTAGCTTGCTAACGCACTCCTTTCCGAAGCTTGTTCGGACTCGACTTGTTGAGTCTTGAGGCCGTGAGGCGGCGTGAAGCTGTGACACTGACGCTGGATGCCAAGCTGAGCAGCGGTGTGTTTCAGGTAAGTTGTTTGTTTTAGTGGCGCAGCACAGGTTCGAAAGCTCATCCACTGCTGGAGCTACCGCAGCCGAGACGAACGAGGAGACCATGGATGAGGACAGGACTGCTGCCATGTTGGAGGAGTCAACATGCCAACTGTTGGCAGTGAGACGTCTCAATCAGGAAGCCTTCCTTTAATGGCCTGATGTCATACAAAGGTTCTAAAGCCGCATCCAAACATGCAAGCAAGCGTAGAGTTATTGGCAACAGCGGCCTCTTTACAGGCTGCCGGGGTGACGAAGCTCTTCGACGTCCTTGCTGAGCCGTCAGAACCTCTGGATATCTCGAAACTGATGTCAACAGCGGGCAGCGCAGCTGCTGGTCTGCACAAGGCCCAAGGGCATTGTTGCCAGACTGCTCTTCGAACTGGGCGGACATCGCCAGGCCACGAGTAGCACGACTGACTGTCGGCTGGACCCTTCAGCAAACAGGCATTGGCTCTCTCAGAAATCACGAGCATCGACATCGTAGAAGCGAAGTCCTTACATACCACGATCCTGAACTGCCCCGCACATTTTCGCTGAAGCTCTGATCAGGTGATTGTAAATGCTTCGTTCAAGTGGAGCGATGGAGCTGGAAGCCCAGGCTTCAGCTGCAGTCCTCTTGCAGCAGAGTCCTTGCCAGGAGAGCCAGAACAGCTTGCTGAGCACTCTTCCCAGGCACGTCTCAGCTCAGCTTGAAACTCGGAATTGAGACGTGTTCAGACGCGCAGATCCTGCGAGCAGGTATCCAATGTCCATGGAGGCCTGCGCGAGAGCCACCAGCGACTCCAGCTCAGTGACTCGAAGCGGAGGTGGTGCAGTACCTCGCACAGCACGAGAGGGCGCTACCTAGAGTGCGCTGCTCTGAGGTGGGCACACTGACTGGATTGAAGCTTGGGGGGGTGTGCTTTGTGGCTTGGAAGGCGCCCTTGCTGGCTACATTGGCTTGCTTGGAGTGCCGTGGCCAGCACTGGCCTTCCTGGCCGATGCTCCGCTTCGCAAAGGATGCCCTGAAGTACTGGTAGGGCGCCAATGGCAGCCATCGGAATCAGTCCAGTGGCCATGGAGGAGCAGAGTCGACGCTTCCCTGCATTGCATCGATGGGTCGAGGACACTTCAAATAGAGCATCACCCGATTGTGCCCCCCCCCCCCCAGCCCCCCGCAGGAGCGTTGGCACACCTTGCGCGCGATACGATGGGCAGATGCTCGATCCGAGGCAACGGGAGCCTGGATGCACGGAGGGGCGGGGAAGATTAAGGCCAAAGGCAGCATGCATCAGATATCTGACAGAAGACGGCTCCACTAAATAGTCCTGTCCGCGTGCAGATCTTTTGACTCGTGCATGCGCGGCATCGAGACTAAATAGACAAAGACGAAAGGTTGGTGCAGGTTCAGGCCGGTTGCAGGGACAAGGGAGATCGCAGGCCGCAAAGTCTACTTGGGAAGAATGGGTCGAGACAAGGAGAATTCCACGGTGCAGGGACTCGTACGCAGGTGTTCAGTGTTTCCTTTTCTGGGGCGCCCTGTCAATGCCAGAATCGAAACAGGGAAATGCAACATGCAGTACTGAACTTTGGCATCTCGAGTGCATGGGAAAGGCCTGGTCTTATGATGGATTCGATGGTGATGTCAGGACCTCCGTCTGGTGGAGGAACAGTTCAGCTGCACCCGCAGCACCCTTGAGCAGGTGCGTCAACACAGCCACTTAACTTCGCGCACTACTCAGGCCGAGACGGCAAACGAGATTTCTACCCCAGCTGCGTCCTTGCCAGCCAATAATATGGGTGGCAATAACATGCCAATGGTCCAGGCTTCGTCCAGCCAGGGCCGAAGAGGAACAACAACAACAGCAGCAGCGGCAACAGCAACAGCAACAGCAACAGCAACAGCAACAGCAACAGCAACAGCAACAGCAACAGCAACAATATTGATGCCTGCAGCTCCACATGCGTCGCCTTAGCAGACTTCCGACGCTTCTTTGACCGGCGCCAACTCCACAGGCACAAACCAGTCCTCCTTTGAAGGTCGGCTGCCTTCGACATTGATTCCATGCCACCTGCCTGCGTGCGTGGGAGATCATGCCCACCACACACCGTCTGGTCTTTGACGCCGCAGTCAGAGAGCAAGCGGCGTTAGCGAATCGGATGTCAATCAGGCATATATCTGTGAATCCTTTCATGTACGTTCAAGTCCTCGTCAAACCAGGCCATGTTCGGCAATCCTGGTGAGCCCGCCTCTCACCGGTACTTTTGCGTATTTTTCCCTCTCAATGGAGAAGTTCAAATGTGCTGAAGCCAAATGCAGCAATTGGCATGCGAGAGAACACCTCTGTGTTCTGGAAGCAGGGACAATCGACCGGATTCCGGGTCCTTCAGAGCACCGCCTGTTTTGTTTCGGATGTCGGGAAGTTTGGGCACTACCGCAGGCCACGAACACGGGAAAGGTCAGCCGAAGTTTGTGTACACGCGCACGAGAAAGCCAAACCATGCGATTTAGACAGCTGTCAGTTTCGATGCCAATGCAGTGTAGGCTGCATGAAGCAAAGACTCCTGTCACAGGGCAAAGACGCTGAGAGCCTTCCGTCATGTCTGCAGGCCTGACACTTAGTCGGTTGCATCTTCAACACTCAGCCCTTGTGGAAGCCATGCAAATTCAAGGTGACTGACGATGCATCTGAAACCGAAAGTGCGAGAGAGGCTTGAAGTTCAGAGCCACCAGTTGATGTTGAAAGTTTCAATGAACATGTGTTACTTGAACGACTGACACCTGCTTCGTTGCCAGGGTGGTGCATTTCCAGATTCTGAAGGACAGCGCGGGACCTGTGGAGCGGTGCTCAACGTGAGAAATGGTTTTGTCAGTTTTGTCTGCATTGGAGGCATCGGATACACGGAAGAGGAGTTTGCGAAGCTTGATCCAGAGGATCACCTGTGAGGCAGTCGCAGTTAATCATTGCTTCGAAACGTCGTCAATAGGACCAACTGGCCCTGCAAGCTGCTGGCGACGATCAAGAGGCCAAGTTGGCAGCAAAAACCTGTCTTACTTGCGGGAGCAAGACGCACAGAAAAAAAAAAAAAAAACTGAGGCGAG
>CAJNDV010000148.1:83712-108712 GCA_905221635.1 Symbiodinium sp. CCMP2456
AAAAAAAAAAAAAAAACTGAGGCGAGCATGTCTGCGGCATTCACGAAGCTGGTGAATGCTCTCATCGTTAGGAACTTGAACGAGCTTGACTCGTGCTTTCTTGCTTACGGCTTTTGTGCGCAATATGACTCCATCCATAGTTGCGTTAGAGATCCTCAGGCCGAAGAGCGCTACGAGGTCGCACTGCAAGCGTGCGACGAGTGCGAGTCCCAGTCGGCGACTGTCCAGATGCACTGCCGCGAGGATACAGTATTGAACAAGGTATCTACCAGTGGACAGTGACCTCACAGATCAAGTGCTTCACCTCTACCTCAAGAGCCAAGGGCTGAGCAAGTTGCATTGCGGCTGTAGCGTGGGGTTTCAGTGTTGCAGTTGCTGCAGCGAGTCAACGGGATCGGCTTCCACATCGCTGAGGTCCTCACGAGCAACCCCCATCTGGTTCGCACGAGTCTGCCGTGCATCGTGAGCTCTTGGACCACGAGCAGGGCCCTGAGAAACCCTTGGGCAGAACCTGTCGTGGGCAGCGACAGAGTTTCGAAGGTACCGCATGCACCGTGAGTGAGGTGCATGTACCGTGTGAAGGGCCACACGCTGGCAGCGCAACTAACTCTGGATAGGCCTCGCATGACGGAAGTCCTAGGCTTTTCCAGCCATTCTTGTCTCGGATACAGCACAGAGGTATAAACGTTGGGATGTCGATACGGCAGTGCAGACTCTTTCCATGTGTCTCCATCGCCAAGAGCTGAGATCACGCATCCTTTTGCAGAGCCTGGCCCAACACAGATTGACTCTAAGGCATTGAGAATGAGCCAAGTGCAGACAGCAATGAGGCCAAGTCAGATTGTAGGGCAGGTCAGGATACTTGCAGAATGGCTTGTGACGGCCCATGCGCCAGGCTGGGCGAGCTGCAGCATTGAAGCAGGAGACTGCTTTCAGCCGATCTGGAGAGTCAAACAAGGTTCACAGAAGAAGCTGTTCTGTGGAGGGGCGGGGCGCGGGTGGTGGCGGAGGGCAGGAACCTCCAACCGTTGGCTTCAACATTTCCTCCGCATGTTAAGCCGATGGGTTGCTGCCGTCTCTCTGTTTCGATCCGGATATGATCTGGTTTTGCTCCGGAACTCAGCAGAGCCCAACAGCTGCGAGCTTGCCGCTATCAGCTTGTCTCCAGTGATGTCTTCTTGCCAGGAGCTTCGCAGGATCTTGCAAAGGTGCACTCCTCAGGGGGTTTGCTTGGCAACCCAACACCCTGTACGGGGTCGCGCTGCGTGAAGGATGGTTTCATTCGAGAAGATCCTGCAAGTCTCCGACGGACGCTGGCAAGTGTGGCAGGACACGGTGCACTTCAGCTTCATGTTCCCTGCTGGCCATTTCACACTCTGTCATTCCAAACCAGGAGATAGAGGACATGAGCAAGATGCAGGCAAAGTGAATCCTGGTGGTTCTGTAGCAGGTTATTCTCATCGCGAGGTCGTGGGGGGCAGTTGAGTTGTGGCAAACCCGTAGCACGCACAGGCCTTTCCAGAGTGGGGCCGGCTGAACAGTCAACTGGCTTCCTCTCCTTTGAGCTTCAGGATGTCCACGGTTTCTAGTTCCGCTCGAGGGATTCTATGATTAATATATGCCAGACCTCTATTTGACACCCTCGGTGCTGAAGTCGTGACTGCGGTCTTAGATGCTTTCGACAATGGCCATGGATATGCTGCGCTGGCTGCTACGCAGGTTGGAGAGGCTGTGGAGCATCTCCTGTCCTTGCAGCAGCATGACATGGCTCGCACACTCGTTCTGAGCTTAGTTAATCAGCGGATGAAGGAAATCCAGCAGCTGCCACATCCAGACTTTGCGGCACATTATTCCCCTGAGGCCCAGATGTATGGCATGACAGATCCCTTGCACTCCCTGGAACTGTCAAGATTGCACTATTTGTTCACTACGTGGCTTGGCAGCATGGCACTGCTTCGTGACTCCATCAGCATTTGTCTAGTTTGCCTATTTCGATATGCGAAGGATTGCACTTGTTGCGAGTGATGGTTTCATGAAAGAAGCAGCATCGTCTGTCTGCCGGCGTATTTGCATCATTCCAGGAAGCATGACAAGACGAATGCGGTCAACAGGCAGGGTGTGAAAGAAGTGAGCTTAGCCACCTTGTGTCCGCTTGCCAAAGGAGCTTTGATGGTTTCTTGCTGTCGGAAACGAATCCACATGATGACATAGCTTTGCAGCTCAAGCCGTCGCCCTGATGGCAAGAGCACCCGCAGATAGTGAACCGGAAGTCCACCTTTGAAGCCCCTTGGAACCGCAGAGATGCTCTGAAAATCCTCGGGCAAAGCGGACTCCACGGCTCTTCGGATCTCTTCGCAAAGAGTGGTAGGGCCTGCTTAGCAATTCTTGCAAGGTCCAACAGCACCATTGGACGATTTGATGCTTAGACAGCGGCTTGTCTCAATCAGGGTAATCGTCGCTGCATGGTCCCGCTACTGACTAGTTACTAGTTGTAACAGATCGTTGCCAGGGCCCCTCAGGGAGATGTGTTACGTTTTTGTGTCGTTTCCACTGCTGGGCTGCAGGATTTGTGCACGACTCGGATTGGGTTACATGAATTGGTTGGTTGCGGGGGCAGGCCCAAGTTTAGCTTAGCCGCTTAGACATTGCTTAGCTTTGGAGCGGCGATGGCTCGATGTCGAGACGGGGTTGTTGCCACAGCTACCTCAGGGCCTAATAGCCGTACACAAAAATCAAGAATGCTTGAAACAAGCGCAGACTTCAGATCGTGTGTAGCCTGGTGGAAGCCAGAGGACGGAATGTCACTTCCTACTGCGTTTTGGGACTATCTCAGGCGACACGTTGGCATCGCACTGTCGCTTCTGGTTTTTGGACTCGAGCGACACACGGCTGCAGCATGCACGCAGGCATCAGCGCAAAGGCATATCGCCAGAAGGCGAGGACAACACGGTCCGTGCCTGAAGCTACTCAGGTGCCGCAACTGGCAATGCAGATGAGTTCGAGGCCGAGGATATGCACAGAGACTGGGTTCAATATAGAGAAGATGCGCGTTGTGCTTATGACTTATGTCAGTCGAACACGATTTCATTTCTGGTCTGGTAAGATCGGAATCTCTGAGTGATTGGTGCGCATGTTTCTGTTGCATAGTCCAAGCATTTTGGGATTGAAGCTCGGACAGCGTGAACTCCAGAAGTTGTACTGAGTCCACGTGACGATTCGAGGCGAGTGCTTATCCTTGATCCAAAGAACGGCCGGTCTCAAGGACAGGCTCGGAATCAGCACTGTGCCCTCCCAGCACGAGGTGGGGTCCTTTTTGCTTGTCCACGAAATCTGGTCCTGATAGTATTGGCTTTCCATGAGGCTCACCAAGATGGCACGCTTTTTCAAAAAGCGCTGGTGGTTTCGATTGGTTCAGGCCTCAGTCTGAATATTTCAGCTTGGATGCCGGTTATTCGCAGCAGGGAATCCAGAGAAGCCCTTCATCTGAGAACCCGAGAAGTACACCGTCACTGCACAAGAGCTCAAGGACCTTCGGTTTTTGCGCCGTGATGATGCATAGCGCTACCTCAACATTCGTTGCCCTCTGGAGGACATGGGTGTTCCAGCAGAGATGGTGTCTCCCGGCCGCAGCGAGTACCCTGCAACTTGAAACCAGCATCAGACCTTGCACATACGTCTCGTGGCATACCTTACCGGGTCTCAAGCTTCGCATCAACAGCAAGTCCAGGCGCGGCTACGATGGAAAGATGCCATCAGAGGCAGGCTGAATCATTCAGACAAGGAGCTCAAAATGCTAGAGACCAAGCTGCCGGTACTCGGATAGCTCTATCAGTGATCAGTTGCAGGCAGCCTCGTTTCATGTCGGACGTGACATCACCCATTAATGACATCGTGTTGGGCGCAGGTCCTTGAAGCGCTGCAGCTCTTGAAGGAGCCGCCTTCTCAGAGGGCGGGTCAACTTCGCGTGCTGGGATGCACTCGTTCTGACTATCAGCCTGCTTTTGCTGACACTGGCAGGTATGGGAATGCCGCCAGTCTGCATTCCACCGTCAGCAATTGGATGGTGTGCATGCACACCTCTCCGGGGAAGCCCCCAAACCTTGGCGAGCAGCTCAAGATCGACGATGTCATATCGACCGACCCCCATTTGCATGAGAAGTCCTGAGGTGCAGCTATGTCTGAGCTCTGGAGCAACCTGTTCAGAATGTCTCCAAGAAACGTCGACGAATTGCTTCAGCACGATCATCACGGGTGTGTGCCGAAGGTGCATAGACTCTGACGGTTTGTCGTCTTTCAACCGGGAGTGGGGTGTTTGCTTTGCTATGCTACTAGGTCATAGCGATTGCTGCAGCTCATGTGCGACTCTGGCGTGATCTTGCCAGCGGAAATCTTCCCACTCAGGGAGCAAGCTTAGAGGGTGCTCAGCTCAGTGTGAGATGCTGAGAAACAAGTTGGTTGACAAGTAGGAACGTGCTCGACTCTTTCTCGAAAAACTGCAGGTGGCTCGGACCCCTGGTATCTCGTCATGGAGGACGACGTGGTCTTCTGCCCTGGCTGGCGCGAGCGGATGCAGCGAGAGCTCCCCATGGCTCCAGCTGACGCCGAGGCGCTAAGCGGGCCCAGCGCTCCCCTCTCAGACTCTCGACAGATCTTTCTGCAGGTGATCAAGCTCTTCTTTTTTGGACACTGGCGTGCAGAAGACCAGGCCAGCCATGCTAGCCATCTCGGGAGGTGAGACGATCTTCATTAGTCCTTTCTAGAAGGCCGGACTTCGGGCCCGTTGCAGGTGGGCAACAGCTCCTTGCCAGGGCCGTTTCTGGAGGCCAAGGATCCATTGCGTGGCTGGGACCTGGTGACATCGGCGTTGTACGAGCTTCTGCACGGCGCATCGCGGTGGCAAAGAGGGCAAACATGACAATACTGTCTACTCTGTGTTTGCACTTGGGCTCGAGGCTGGTTGGTCCAAAGTTCCGGCTGCTGGATTTTATGCGGGAACGCAGGCATACCTCATCCGCCCATCTGGCGCTCGAAAGCTGCTGGAATTTCGGACCACTCAACAGTACTGTAGGAGAAAAAGTATGCTTGACCTTGCTGCGGCTGATTGGGGATATGGACTTCAGACACGCAGCCGGAGCCAAGGAGAATATCCGTGGCAAGCCTTTCCAGGACATCGACATGACAATGATGAGTAGCGACTCTATGCGGCAAGAAGCATAGGCATTAGAGTATTAGAGTCATCCGTAGTGGCTGTCAGAACGAGGTGAAAAACTATGTGTGGCGCAGAGTGTTGGTGAGAGATCGACCCGCCGACCCGAAGCCAGTGAGCCTTTTGCAGACAGTCCCAACCTGCAATGCTGAGCCGCCGAAAGATCAGTTCCGATGAATCTCGGAACTTGTCCGAGCTCGAAGAAATCTGCCGAGCTCGAGCTTCTAGCAAGGCCGAGTCTCGCAAGCTCCAAGCATAAATTAATGTCGAGCTGCCGCAAGAGTCGCCGCAATCTGGTAAGTCCACAGATCGTTTCACTTTTGGAGGGTATAGAGTACAACAGCCGTGTTACAGTCGCCGGCATCTGCGGCAACTTTCGCTCCTTGCTGCTGGAAGATGTAGTTTCACATGCTATGAGTTGGGCAGGGAATCCTGCGGATTACAAAAAGCTGCAGCATGGCTCATACCCCTCGTGCTTTAGTCGGGACTGCCCGGCTCTTTGTCTTCAGCTTTTGGCAGGCTGCTGTCACTGCCACCTTCACAAGCAGTCTCGTTTGCACTGCAGCTCCTGGATATGCCGCGCACTCAAGTACGAGACGTGTGCTTTCCACAGATGGCATCACTCGCTGGGCAGTCCAAAGTCCGTTCACAACGCAGGTTCGATGTCATTCAGCACCGAGCTCTTCTCTGCCAAATGCTCTTGAAACAACTCCAGTCCTGGTTGACGCCTGGGGAGGCGCTCGGGTTCACAGAGTACGAGACTGATCCTGTGGCATCCTGCTGCTCTGTCCATTGGCGCGCGAGGAAGAGCGCTTGCGAGTACTGCTGGCATCGCTGCAACTTCTGGGTGAAGTTAGTGAGACGATGCGGCCACATTTTCTGAAGCTCCTCAGGACGAAGAGTGCACAGTGGCACAGGCTGCTCTGATGGTGAACATCTGGCATCCCCTCACAGGAAACCGGAACTCATCGTCGAAAGCCTGCTCATGAATGCGTCGTTCTCTTATCTTCGTGGTCGGCAGGTGCAAGACAAGACACGGCTTGCGAGATTCTCAGGCGCGTCGACCTGCTGAAGAAATTCCTCGAAGATTTTCCAGAGCCAGGCACCTACAAAGGATACGTCGAGTGCAGACCCTGCCTGTGTCGTAGCGTACCATAGCGGCAAAGCAGAAGCAAAGGTATCGGCACGACGAACTCATTCTGCGGTACGCACGAAAAGCTTTGGCACTGCAGTCGTCTTCTCAGACTCCAGCTTCTTGACTGCATTTGGTGAGCGATTCCCTACGTTTGCTCAACCTTCAGGGTTTAAGGCCTGTCAGCTTCTGTGACCGTTCAACTCAACGAGACGCATCACCAAGAAGAACCATTATGCTAGGCAGGTCCTTTGCAGCTGATGTGTGCAATGCCACCGAAACTGGCTTGGAAAGTCTGAGGTTCTGACAGACGACGCAGTCGAGGTGTCGGTCGCCTTCAGCATGGCATGATAGGAAGCCACAGAGAGTACAGAGTGCTGGACAGGAAGACGAGAACGACGCGGAGTCAAGGCACAATGGTCAGCGCACAGACGGTGGTCTCTTAGGGAGTGGATGGTGAAGTGTGCAATGCATGAGTAGTACAGTACTTGCAGAGACCGCGGCCATTGCCAGATTGGAAGCTACTGCCTCCCCTGGTCACAGAGCACATCAGGCAAAACGCAGCACGAGTGTTTGTGTTTGACTGGTTTCTTGTCGTTTGCACTGCGCAGCTCAGCAAAGATAGAAAAGTGCTTGAACTATTGTTGGAGGCTGAGGATGAAGGCCTTGGCGGTCCATGGTGCCTCACTGGTTCCTCTCGGAAGGCCGGTAGGGAGGAAGCCACGGGTGAACAGGTGAACATAGAGACCGCGCGAACAGGACTTGGAGATTCGAAGGAGGCATCACTTCGAAGAGGCTCGGGGGCCTCCGCTCCATGCCTGCTGGCCCCACTTGGTGCAGATGTCCGGCTTCCCGCGCTCAGGCACCCAACAGTGGTCTGACAGAACGGATCCTCGAGCCGCTCGGCTTGCGCTTGCGGGGGAGCATGGGGCCCTTGTCTGCGGGAACCAACTCCGGCAGGCTGTGCTCCGACAGCCCCGACAACGCTGCAGCATGCTGGACTCTTAGACTCTAAAGCACTCTAACGCTCTGTGCACTAGGAAGCTGATTTCGCAGATTACATCTGGCCGCGCAAAGGTTTCCACATTTGTGACGAGCTTTCCCTTCGACTGTATGCATCACGCTCGGTTTTTGCAGTTGCCCGGGGCAGGTGAGTTGCGAGCTAAGATGTTGCATTGACTCCGAAAGGACCTTACGCCAAAGTCCGGTCCAGGGAAGACCCTGGCCACCGCAACACCCTGGCAGCTTGGGTCCTGTTTGCCAATTTCCGGCTCGGTTTAGGAGCGAACTTTGTTTCTGCCACGAGGCCTGGTACCCCTCTAACATCTGTCCGGCTCCTGACGTGAGCGAGCTCGGGTTGCACATCCTGGGCACAAACAGAAAGAAGCGTCGAGCGCCAGCTTCTTCGTTGGGTTGTGTGAAGGTTTTTGATTCGACGACTGCTGAGCTATCTCCAAGGAAAGCCTTGGACTGAGAGTTTGCTACATCAACGCTGCGATATGGCAATGCACCATGCTTGCCAGCATATTATCAGGTTTGCAGGCGCCGGGGCAGAGGCGCGATGAATTGTCCAAGAGTGGTGGTACTTGCTGAAGCATTCTGGATCAGCTGGATTGCGATGATTCGAGAAGCGCAGAACAGTGGTTGAATGTTTAGAAGACGCGCATGAACGATCCTCACTACTGTGAAGAGGTTCAGCTGAAGCTCGAGAGAAGTCTGAAGAATCTTGACTTCATTCCACGTCTTTGGCATGCCTGAAACTCAGCTTGGCTGTGAGCCAACATCGGTGAAGGATTTGGCAACGCATTTCCAGCTTAGCTCTCAAGAGCTCCAGCCGGACAACAGAACAAGCTGTTTGCAAGCTGGCACACTCGGAGAAGCGACCATGCTCAGGTCAGCGGTCGCAAGGCCTGATGGGTCAAACCTTGTTGCATGGACATGCCTGCGTGCTTCTTGTGCCATGCACCCTTGAGGGCTCGGTTTTGGAGGGAACAGACTCTACACGTTGATTCATCCAACGCAGTGTACAGTGCTCAAGACCGCAGATTGCTTTGTTCGCAAGCGATGGCGGACATAGATTGGAGACTTGGCGAGTTAACCTGCATGCATTTTGTGGCTCGAATCGCCCTGGCTGTGCGACTGTAGAACTTGCTAGCGCCTTGCTGTTCCAAGGGATGGTGATTATTTCGATCTGCCAAAGGAAAAGTTTAATGCGATGACAGCAGGCCAGCGACTGGATCATTTTGCGAAGAGGATAGTGAAGCATGGGAGACTCAGATGCAAAGGATCAGAGGAGAAGTCCTGCTCGTCTTCGGACGGACTGATCCACCGCACTCCCTTGTGTGAAGCTCTTTGCAAACACCATAGACGCACAACAATCTAGGGCAAGCCGGAATTAATGACAAGTCATCTTCAGCTAAGCAAGCTTCTGCGGTGAGAAGCACTAACCGAGGATGGAACGACCTGCACTTGTCTACAGGCTCGACATGCAAATCGGGCGTCTGTGCTAGTGGTGTGTCGAGGTTTGTGCCGACGCGGAAGCAGGTGACATCCGCCTTGGAAGCCGCTCACGCATTGCTGATGCTGCTGGTTGACAGTGCGTACTACTAGCATCTACTAGCCGTGGTGCCATACGAAAAACAAGCTCGAGAGTTCGGCGAGAACTTGCAATCGGTGGTAGTGAACGCGAAACCCACGCCCCTCAAATCAAAGCGGTCCATGGCCGCTTGCACCCGATGTCATGTACAAAAAGTTCAAGAGAACCCTTTGTTGGGACGTGCATTCATGCATGGGAAGAGCACCCAACGGTGCACTCCGCACCGTGTAGCAAACGTGTCACAGATCAGACCGTTGCCTGTAGACCGTGAGCAAAAAACATCCAAAGACACTCACAGACTGAAAAGAGCAGTGCAAAACCGGCAGCAAGGACCCTGCACTGCAACCTACGCAAGTACTGGCACCTTCGCTCCAGACAGCAGATTACTTGTACCTGTGGCACGGCGGGCTGCAACCAGAACAGACGTTTGCGACAGGTTTCACATAACAATGCTCCTGGTGAACTACGGCGGCAACGTTGCAGCAAAGACTACTTGAGCCTGCTCGCCTTGTGAACAGGACCATACCTCGTTTCCGGCTGCACAACCAAGGGTATTTCATCCTGATCGCATTGATGCCAAGGCTTCCGCAAACCAGTCAAGGGCAAGGGTATGGGGAGACCACCATCTTACTGCTCCTGCATCTGCTGGCAAGGCCGTCTGACCTGCCTAGTTATGACTACTCCGTCCTTCTCTTCGCGAAGCTGCTGGTGAAGTCCTCTGAGCAGTATCAATCGATCGCATCGAGGCTGCACGAATCATCCAAGCAAATAACTGCTGACCAGGTTTGGCAGCACCTGGCTGAAGCCTTTGGGTGCCGACAGGGGCCGTTGAGTGGGGTGACCTTTCCAAACAATTGGATGCAACTCGGATTGATCGTGCCAGCATGATGTTGTTGATTGTGCGCATATCAGAAATTGGCACGGACACGCCCCATGATTTGAAGACAAGGTATCGTCTCTCCAAGGGTACGTTGAAGTACTCATGCTTGCCTCAGCTGGGTGGAAACAAAAGAAACGTTCCTCGTCACCTCGCTTATTGCGAACGCTTTGATAGGTGCACTGGACATTTGCAAGGCGTGCCTGACGGAGGGCTCTCCGCTACAGCTGAGGTCGTAGACAACGTGGTGCACTATCTCTTCTTCATCACTGGTTGCGGCTTCCTGCTTTGTCCCTGGTACAGTTTCTACTGCATCAGAGCAACTGGGCAAAACTCCCAGCCCTGCGTCTACCCTTTGACTGCGCAAGCGCATTCTTCAGGCTTCACGCGTGCACAAGCATGACCGCACCGCTAATTTCTGCATGCAGGCACTTTTCTTCTGCGATGAAGCCTGGCGGCAACTTCGGAGTGTAAGCATGTCTGCCAAAGACTTTACGACACTCACCACGTCCCGAACTGACGGCTTTGAGATGGTGAAAGGGCAGCGGCATAGGAATGTAGACAAGGTGTCAGGATAATTTGACTTAGCCTGAGGTGTATCTTTTCGTCTTCGCCTGCAACTTAGAGAATTGGGTGTTGCAGAACAACATCAGAAGCCCTAGATGACACGACTGTTCGCTTCGCATACGAATCCAGGACAGAACGCAGTTCTATGCTGGCACTGCTCATGCTTACGGGAGCTTTGCATGCAGCCGCGTTCGCATGCATTCCTGATTGTCACGACGATGGCTCGGTGCATGTCTGTCGAAGGAGTATGATTTTCGCTGCATGCTTTCCATTGGACACTGGCAGTTTTGCAGGAATGCAGTCTTCACCTTAGGCCTCAGGGCAGAGGAATCAAGAACATCTCACGAAGTAATGGTGCTGTGCTAAGGCTGGGATTGATTATGCAATGGTTCTTCTCAGGCTCTCCGAAGCCTCAAAGCATCCTCAAAGCTGTCACAGCCGACGGTGAAGGCATGCAGTAGGCACGAGATTACGATTCACACTCCGTCAGGGATTGGAAAGATTGGACCTTGGTTTCAGCAACGCGGCATGTGAAGGCATGCAAACTACCAGCATGTGCAAGCCTGCAGCGGTGTTGGTCTTGCCGTGCCGTCTCTGGATCGTAAGGTATGTCAACGGACCTTTCATGCTGCAGCCGCAGCCCTAGTCAGCTTGCACCTGGGGCCTCTCGGAGTCTCTTGCGTCAGTCATCGATCCATGTCGAGTTGGATGGAAGGTCAAGATGGCTGCGCGGAAGCAAGTGGCTCCGAGAGTTGTTGATCGAGTCGGAAGATAAAATGAGCCTTGGCAGGGCGAACGGATGTAAGAGGCAACATCCTTTCCGAGTAGATACTTGTATGTAGATCGTGACTTGGAGACTTGCTGGCTCCAGTTTCTGAAATTCATGAGTGGATGCGTCGGGCTGGGAACTTCAGGATGTGTGTTTGGAGACATCGGAGCTCTCCTCCTCCTACTCCTCCTCCTCCTCCCCACCCGCAACAACTCAACAAAAGATGACAGCGCTTCTGCTATCCGCAGGAAATTGGCTTAGAAAACGAATCTGACGCTCGCGCGAAGCGAGCCTGTGCATCCCGCATCATCCCGCATGTAAAGATTTTGAGTTAGTTTGAGCAGAAGATGTGCCCTTCGAGAGTGGGATTGACAGAGCGGCCGTCCTTCACGCGCACAGCCACTGGCTGTACGAAAACTTACGCTTGAAGGAGGAGGAAGTCGAGAAGACATGGCTCAGCAAGGATGCCAGGGGTTGCTTTCTGCGCACTTCCACTTCAACCCAGGGACTCTACTGACATTTGCAAAATACCCACGAAGAATTTTCGGGTTGGCAGATTCTCGCCCATTGTTATAAGGACGAAACGGAATCTGTCGCAGATAAAGTGTCAGAAGGAAACTTGCCCTTTGTTCCGTCATTTACCCGTTCACATAGGAGAGAAAGTCGCAAGTGGGGCCATAGATCCTCAAGGCACGTTGCTGACACCTTAGCGCAACATCAAGCACTGGAAGCAGATGTTGTCCTCTTAGGACACCTACGTGGTTTGGTACATGCCTAGCCCACTTTGCAGCTTTTGTCGAGTACTTCGCTCCGATTGCGTTAATGGTGCCGTCCACAGCCGAACCATGTCCGCAGACAAGGCTTTTGAGCATGCTACTCAGATTTTGGCTCGAATGTCTCGCTTGGCAAACCCTGAGGCCATTTGGCTGGGCTTGATTGGTTTGACCGCGGCTTGTTTGCACATCGACGCAACATGATGCTTCCAATTGGTGAACCAGTCAGAGTCCACCTCAGGCTATGCATGTTTACATATTGCTGACACCGGCACCGTTCGACGTGTACTCGTGGAATTTATGTTTCTGCCGTGGGCTTATCTAAGCGAATGCAGCTTTTCGGTTCCTCGATCACTTGCAACTTCCTTTCAACACTTGCTGTTAGTATGTTGATGACATTTGCCTTCTCCCCTGTGTGGTACGTCGCTGTTGGGCGTTAGGCCTCAGCGGCATCTATTTGTTTTACATCGGAAACTTTGGCTTCGACTGGGCGCCACTTTGCACGAATCTAATTGCGTAGCCTTGCACTGTGCTTTACACCCGTAGAGAATGCCACCTTGTGAGGAGTTGGGCAACCATGAATGTTGGGCTGCGGCTGTGGTTTCTGGCAGAGTTTCTATTCTGATACTGAGTGACAGATTTTCATCGCCACTCAACCACTCACTAGTTGCAAGCACTGTGTCAGGTTCTGTCTGTGCTGGTATGGACAGTTTTTTCCCGACGATGTGGGGTACTACCTCAGCCACCGATATTGGGCCGGCAACTGGGTGCTCGGCTTGCAAGTGTTTTTGAGTGGAAAATCTGTGTTCAGGTGTTCATAATGTTAAGCTGTGCTGCCCCTCTAGCTGATTGGGGCTGTGATTGGGCAAGGAATCGTTCCACCTTGACTTCCAAGTCATACAAAGAGGGACAAACACTTCAGTGCAAGCAGGGCCTGGAATCCTGGAACTTGGGTGTTAGTTCAGACGGAACCATTCGACCGGGATCCTGGACTCCCCCACGCGGCCGGCCGGTCGGACACCACGCGGGGGAGTCCAGGGTTTCGGACGACTTCCTCGCTTGGATGTGATATGGGCATCATGCAGGGCTTTTGCAGGAAGTCAAGTTTGGAACCGTCCGCGGTTCGGTTTTTTGCGGCTCCTAGCCGGTTCGGTTTTCGTGCGGCTCGGTTGTTGCGCGGTTCGGTTCCTGCAGTTCCGGTTTCCCGGTTCGCGGTTCGGTTCCCCAGCCTTCCTGTTCAGTGCCTGGGAGGCAGTGACATAGTGAGTTCATATTTCGGCAAACCTTAAAGCTCTAGACGTGGAATGAGTATCTTGGTCGAGGGTCGAAGGGATCGGATAGTGGCCGCTACCGGAAGAGACCGTTGGTCACAAGGTAAGTGTCTCATCGATGCGGAAGATCGTATGTTTTTGCAGAATAGCTACCGGAGAGTCTGATGCGTGACCCACCGACTCAGATCGCATGCTGATGGAAGAAATGAGGTGCAAACACATTTCATGGTCAGAAAGACTCAGACCGTGAAGGAAAAGCTGGACAAAGTGGATCCGTCACTTGCCGTGCACTGTTATTTGAAGCCTTTTGGATGTCGGCAGTATCCCCAGCATGCGCTCCAGACCAGACCACCAGCGGATGTCCTTTGCTTACGTCGACAGTGTGTTGAGTCGAAGGGCGGAACTCTAACTATGCAGTCGATGTCTCGGTGTGTGCATTCTATCATGTCATTGTGTTTCTCGTTATAATAAGCTGGTTCGATGGCCGAAACTCGTGTCAAGCGACGACTTCGTGACTTTTATGAGTGTCCCGAGGATTCGGTGGAGGTGCTTACACTTAGCAGGCAATGGGCTTTACTCGGGCGCGGGAACTTAAACTTTGAAGGTTTTCGGCTTTAACGCCGAGATTGAAACTGATTTAGACAGCACTGGGATTTATGCCGGCGTGGGAGGGGGAGGGAAGAAAGCAAGCAAGCAAGAGAGAGAGAGAGAGAGAGAGAGATGCAATATACTCGTTCTTCACGCCCCTTTTCATGCATAACATATGCGGGTCGGCTTGATGCCCGGGGGTCTTGACCGACCCCTATGCCCGGGAGAGGGGGAGAGAGAAAGAGAGAGAGAGAGAGAAGGTGGGTTACCAGAGTAGGAGCGAGTGTGTGGGAGCACACGAACTTGCAGTTGTTAGTACTTCTACTATTGGCCTGTTAACTTGTTGCTGTTGAGGGGCACTCACCAGGAAGCGCCCCTGCCCCCAGGGAGGCACTCGTACAGTACACAACGGCCGAGCAGCCGTGCCTTCGTACAGTCGAGCCCTTCCGGTAGAGAGATAGAGACCTGCACCCGAAGGAAGAAGAAAGATGCGCGGAAGGGTTTCGTGCCCTTGCGCACTACCTCTGTTGAAAGGCCAGGTCCAAGCGTGTCACACCCGGTGGAGGCGGTGTCAGACGGGGGACCATGGGCAATCTGCCTCTTGTGAGAGGCTCAGCCCTACAGGGATGTTTCTTCGTTCGGGGTTCCCCTTCGTTGCACTTCGGCGCATGAGCTCTTTGAGCAGGCAGTGCAGGGCCCAAGCGAAACTCACTAATCCACTTGAAACCGGGCAGACTCTCAACAGAGGGCGTGCCTCCTCACGGAGGTTCGCGACTGGGCCCTGCGAAAGAAAGAGCAAATTGGAGCAAGCAAGGGCAGCAGCGCTGGATTACGATCGGGCAACCTCTGAAAGCAGATGCTTCGGGTTCCAACCGGAGCTCCGTTCGGCCGAGGCGACTGGGCAACCCATTGAGCCTTCAACCTGCTCCATATTACATGACTTGCCTTGGATACATGCCATTTGCCTATGTTTGGCTGGCAACGATGCTCCTCGGATGCATTGTAGTAGAGCTGACTTTATTGATCTGACCTTGCTGCAATGCACTGACTGCTAAGGAACATGAAGTGCATCGTCAGGCTGATCGAAGACATTCTCAACATGGGTTCCAAGACGCACATCGATGAAGCTTGCTGGCATTCTGCTGCCACACCGGAGTTCAATTAATTGAAGTCTGCACCAACGGCATACAGTGGCATGGAGAACGACGACGGCATCACCCAGCCCACAGTTACTGTTGTTCACATGCCTTCCATGTCATCTGGCTGGGCTTTGCCGAGGACTGGGCGTTTTGCACGCTTCAAGGCTCGACGGCAGAAGAAGTTGCGACGGCCGGGCTAGCGGATAGCTCTGACAGAACCGAGTCGCGAGGCTGGCTTTGCGGCGACTTCAGGGACCAAATTTACACGGATGCAGTCATGCCTCTCATCCAAGAAGCATGCAAGTTCGATGAGGCAGAGCGCACGATGCAAGCGAAGTTGATACAGCATTCTATCAATGTTCGCTTATGCTGCTGCCGCTGTGCCGTCCAGCGCATCGCACAAGCGAACTATTCAAGTAATCTTCTCGTGACCTGATACTACACAAGAAAACAGATCCGCTCGTGCCCTTCTTCTCAAATCTTGGCTATGTCAGGGAGAATGCTATCTGATCCGGCTGGGAGCCTTCCGGATGTTCCAGCATGTCTCTTGGAGGGGAAGATTACTCTCGCCCGAATCAGCCACCGTTGCGTGTGTTGACGTGTGCTGCATTGACAAGTAGACATGACTACCCGGACAGCTGAGGAGGCGACTTGGCAGATTTACGACGCAAAAAAGGCTGGCTTGACGTCCTTGTTCATCGGCCTTGCATCGCGGAGTGCAACTTTCTGCATTTGTCCCTGAGGGCGTCGTCAGGGAAGGCAAGCTTTCGACAAAGATGATGTCAAGCATCGACAGCCATCCTTCTGCTTCCTTGGAGCTGATGTTGGGGTAGGATTGTAGGATGCCGTAGTGCTCTGTAGGACCGTAGGAGACGCGAGGAACCCACAAGTGGTGCCGACACGCGGCCATCTTGTTTCTTAAAGTTCTCAGCTTTGCGCAGAGAAGGCAGCAATTGGAGAGTGGTTCTGCATAGCTGGATCTTCTGAGCGTGGAGGTCGGCTTGGCGCAGCTTTGTGACCCGAAGAGTGCTGCGGAGCTTCGGGACGGCCTTGTGGCGGAGGAGGGCCGCTCCAAGCTTCATGCCCACCGGCACAGTGTTCTCGACTATTTCGGGCGAGAGGGACTCGTGCAGCCAGGAATGGAAGGATTGTTGTTGCTGGCTGTTGTTGGGTGAGAGCGGGGTGGCCGGGGCCATGGGAAGCTTCAGGATCATCTTGCTCTGGCGCTGGAGCTGCCAGAGCCCCGGGCAGGGCAGATCCTTTCAGACATGAAGCAAGCGATATTCCAGGTGCAAGCGCTGCAGTGGCGAGCAGCAGATCTCGAGCAAGGACTCATCTTGTTGGGCACTCGCCTCCAAGTTCCAATTCTACGCTGAGTGTCTGTGCTAGGACAAACTTGATCCTACAGATGGTTCCTGGCATATCTCTGCAGACCCAGTCAGGGAAGCGAAGGCAAGGCCACACTCGGCCACACTGCTTCAGCCGGCAGTGCTCGCCAAGAAGTTTACGTGTGCGGAGTATCAAGGCAGTGGCTTTTCAGCGGCTCCGTCGATTCGAGGAAGCGAGACAGGAGATCAGTGCACATCAAACGCTAGCCTCCTCTGAGCATCTATCATTCAGTAAAACGCTGTGATTTGAGGGGGATTGCTTGTGATTCCTCGATGGTGACCTAGTGCTTGTGCGCATGGTGAGATATGGCACGGGGTAGAAACTCTGCCCCTGCACGAGTTCAGCGGACACAGAGTGGCAAATGCTCGTCCCAACCGCACTTCTCAATCAAACGGAGGCACCGAGAGAGGAAGCCTCGGCAAGCACTGCGTGTAGTCTTCTTGCACGATTGCAACTCAGCAAACCTAGAACCTAGGGCCCTGTCAGCCATCCGGGATGGATTGTGATCCGTGTCTTGGTCCTCGCCAGATGGCACTCCAGCTCACTGTCTGCTAGGGCTGCTACTGGTAGGGCAACCAGGCAATTCAGGGAGCGTCTGCTCCAAAGCTTCATAGGCCACATGAGCTGCCTAATTAAACCTCATCCCAGTGATCTGGGACTCGTTGGGACTTAGTTGTTCTGCGATCGGCAAGGAGTACAGCATGACTGACGACACTGCGCTGGCCTTATGCCAGCAGAGCCGAGCAGCCTGGCAAGATTAAGGCACTTGAACGCATGGAGCAGCAGAGGTGACTCTCGGAGCTGAACCCCGGGCTACTGAAAGAGCATTGACTGCATTCGAGGCTAGACCTGGGGGCGCAAGAGCAGACATCTGCCATTCAAGCAAATTTGGTAATCCCAAGGTGTTGCCTCGGACAAGCCGCGCAGCTGCCCAAGCCGCCTCACGTATCCTCGCTGCCTGCATTCAGCCCTGTTCACCCAAAGCCATGGCCTCCGCCACGCAGCCCAAGAGAATCGCCGGCGGCGCCTACGGTCAGTTCATGAACGAGAAGCGGGCCGAGTTCCAGAAGGAGCTGCAGGGCCAGAGGGCTTCGGAGGTTGCAAAGCTCGGGGGTGAGCGCTGGAAGAAGCTCAGCGAGGCCGAAAAGGCAGTCTATCAGCAGAAGTACGAGGCTGCGAAGGAGAAGTACGATAAGGACCTGGAGGCTTTTGAGGCGGCCGGGGGCGTGAAGGAGAAGATCGCTCGCAAGGGCAAAGACGGAAAGGTAAAGAAGGCGAAGGACCCCGATGCCCCGAAGAGGCCAGTTGGCGGTGCCTACGGCGTCTTCCTCGCCGAAAACCGCGACGAGATCGTCAAGACCCTTCCGAAGGGCTATAAGATCACCGATATCGGCAAGGCAGCCGGTGCCCAGTGGAAGGCCCTTTCGGAGAAGGAACAGAAGCCTTATCATGAGAAGTTCCAGAAGAAGAACGAGGAATACAAGGCTGCCATGGAAGAGTACAAGAAGCTGCACGGCAAAGATGCTCCAGTGGACGATGACGAAGGGGAGGAAGAGCCCGCCAGCAAGAGAGCGCGCTTGGCGAAGGCGGGCTGCTGAGGTCCTGGGGGATGGCTATGCAATCGACGGTGTCAGAGCCGGAAGCTTGGGGTGGGCGCCGTCTGAGACCGCGGTTGCACGGCCGGTCTGGTGACGCTGCCAGCGAGCAGGGAATCAGAATTCCTATCCCTGCAGCTGCTAGCCGGATCCCTTGGGTCGGATAAGGCATCCTCTTCCAACTTCCTTGTCGCAATCTGGTGAGCACCGCACTCAAGCAGGAGCCTGTTCATAATCAGGAGTGGGGGCCTTATCTGTTCTGCTTTCCGCGGTAAACAATTGGTGTGGCTGAGACCACACTGTCCTGAACAGAATGGCAAAAAGTCGCTGCAGTTCGCTGTGTGAGTGTCAGCTTAACTCCACTCGGCATTCAGCCGGTTTCGCAGGATGCAATGCGATATCCACCGCTGTACGACCTGTCTGCTCTGGAACAGCAGCAAAGCATCTACACGCCTCCCGACTGCAACCAGAAACACACCCGAAACGCATGCACGCAATCATTGAGTTATGGTTGTTGCTAGGTCGGGTTGCTCGTCATCACCCGATTCCATTGCCGAAGTCCCAAACGTGACAGGTTCAACTCCTTGCAACGGAAGTTGTACCGTCTGGGACCTGGCATTCTTCGGCACAGGCTTCCATACCGATAGGACGGCGCAGTAGCCAGGCTCGACAGCAACCATGGCGAGCCTGCAGCGTGGATGCACTCTATTGCAATGTGCACACTCTGCGGAGGGCTTCTGCGGTCACGGCGCCATGTCATCTGGCCTCTGGTTCAGTTTGTTTGAGGCCAATGTTCCTACTTCCAGGCTCTGGTCACGAGAGAGGCGGAGTTTCGGAGTGCCCGTGATTGTCTCTGTGGGAACGTGACAGGCAGAGAGCAAGCGCAACAGGAGGCCCATCGGGGCCGAGCGTTGTCTGTCGAGGGTTTCCGAAGGATTGCCTCTCTGGCAGGTGCCAGTTGTTCCCATTTCCAAGCCGCCTGACAAATGGATCCGACACCAAGGTGGAAAATCGTTGCTTGTTCTCCGCATGCATGCTGCCTGCACGGTTCACACAGGATCTGGTGGACTGCAGCCTCCGGCGGGCGACAGGATCGCTTTGCCACACATTGTCGCAAACCGAATCCAAGCACAGCACTTCGAAGCAGGACTGTCGACCAGAGTGGTGACGGTTGTGACCGGGAAGGCTACCGCTGCTGACATGCAGAATTTCGAAGATGTTGGCAGAGGCGTGAGAAGATCCGTCAGTGAGTCAGGCAACACGGCAGCTGCCAAGGTCAGGATCCTGACTTCTTTGGAAATGTGTCCTTGTGCTAGCTGTCTCCCGCAAGGCTGCAATGCAGCTCACAGCGCTTGAGGCTGCCGGAAGTTAGAAGCATTTCGAATCTACAGCTCTTGACACGCTTGGAAATCAGCGAGCAGGCTAAAGTTGACACTCGCGAAGTTGCAGTTGAGGGATGCAAACCGCCAGCTTTGGACCCGAAGTGGTCAGGACCGACTGCAAGATGCAGTGTGCAACATGAGGCAGCGGACCAGGCCTGCTTCCAAGTCGCGCCCAGTCTGGATTTCCCACATCGTTCACATTGTTGACGATCCCTTATAGGACCTAGAAGTGACCGCAAGGCTGCGCCGTGGTCACGAAGTTGTGTGCAATCGCTCGACGACAAGCGAGTTCCAGGCTCGTGCGCTGCTCATTGCTAGTCACAGCACCCTTATGTTATGACATGACCCTGTCAGTTTTGCTTGCTTTGGTGCCATGTCTCATCCAGCACCCCCTCTCTGGCTTGGCAGCCCTGACAACTGACAAAAGTATGAAAACAAACACTGGATCTTCAACGTCTCGATCGTCTCGCTCCCTTTCTTCTGCTCTTGCATGTTCTTTCAAGTCATCTTCGGTGGGATCTCTGACTCATCGTCTAGCCACAGTTAGACTTGATACAGCTGTCCAGCAGCTGAGCCGCTTCAAATCTAAGATCCGCATGGCCAGGAAACCACTCTGGCGAATGCCGTGACCTTCCTTACTCCGCCAATTCATCCCGTGGCCTTTGGCCAAGACTCTGAGCCTCTTTCCTCCAACGAACCTGTCGGCCCGAGTCAGGAAATGTCACGCTGGTCTACCCTCACTGACATGGTCAGCCTCAGAAAGACGACGAAGGCAGCTGTTGGCTGTCTACGCAGCTCTGCAATGCTCTGCAGTCCGCTCGTCAGCATGCCAGGCCCGGCACGCAAGCAAGATCGATGCGATGAGCCTTCCTGGAGACGCTGCCATCCCCCTAACAGCTGATTTATGCGTGCGACCAGCATTCTAGCGGTGAGATTTGTTCGATGATGAGGTGCTCGAAGAACCCAAGCCTTTGGGAGGACTGGAAGGGCTCCGGTGCCATGCTTTCTCAATCAAACTCAGTTGTTGGGAGGCCCAGCGCAGCAGTCTGAAGAGAAGAGGGAGAACAAGGACGCCTGCTGCCAGCAAGACACATTCTGCGAAAAAACGCGCGGGAGACTGGATGAAAGAAAACCATGTCAAAAGGATTAGCATGAGCCCGTCAGGCCGACGCATTGGCCACATCCCCACCCCGGAAGAACCATGACGGAGATGGGGAAAAGGAAAGATCCCACTGCTAGGGTCGTCTGTGTCCTTCCATTGCAGACCCGCAAATGCACAGATCACATGGCTAATTAGATGGCGGGCACAGCCAACAAACGTGCGGCTTGACTGCCGTTTCATGTGTTGAGGGCTGCAATGCTGCTATATCAAATTGACATCTGTCCAGAGAGCATCACAACAATGACCTCGTTCTTTGGGTGGGATGTGCATGTATGTCTGGCTCTTCCTAGCGACCCTCAGGCTACTGCCGAAGGGCACACTCAATCCACACGCAAGAGTGTTTTGGCCAAGATCGCACTAACAGCTACGCGTTTCGTCCACAGGTGGGACTCGTTCAGGCAAGCGATCTGTAGCCGAAAGCCTCTGATGGCAGCACACCTCACAAGCACATGAGCTCATGCGAAGCGTTGAAACACTCGGTGACATGCATCATTTTTATGCGCACAAAAATCATGCAATGCACGCTGCAGGGTGGCGTCTGGAATCCACGCGGGCCAAGGCCTCTAGACAGCTCCCGAGGGTGGGCCATGTGCCCATGATACCGAAAGCTCCAACAGAAGAGTTGTGGAATGTTTGGGACAGCCTCGGGGCAGATCGGACCGTCTCGAGAAGCGCCTGCCACCATCCAACAGCATCGCATCATCGAGAAGCGCAGCCGGGATATGGAGCCTTCGTTGTTTGTGTCAAGGTTCGTGGCTTGTCAAGTTCGCTCGGTTGTTCCTTCGGGCCTCCCAACTCTTCAAATGTTGATCAGAGTACCACCCGCCGTTCTTGATGCTGATCGCAACAACCACTGAGATGATGCAAGAACTGTGTGCCTCGCTGCATGCTGCCGTCACAATTGCCGATGCAGGAGCGGCTTGAGGAGCCTCCACCGTCCAGTGAAGCTGACCAGGCCGATGCAAGCTCTCAGCACAGCAATAGTCGTTTGTAAATACTAGTATCTACACTCTGCAGCAACTAGGTTGAGAGGTTTGCATGCCGCTTTGGAAGGCCTGTGACCCGGTTTTTGAGGAGGCTGGGCCTTGTGTCAACTCGGCTCCACTTCTTAGACGAAGTCTGTCAAGCCAGTGACAATGTGTTTCTCGCCTAGCACAGCAGGAGGAGGAAGCAAGTGTCGCGCCAGATGTCAGCTACGACAAGCTCACCATGGACCGTCCAGCCCTAGAAGCAGCAGACTGGATGGAACGTGTCCTCTGCGAATCTGGATGTGCCGTTGCCGATTTGACAGAATTTCGCTATTGTCGGACGTTAGAGCCTTAGGATATCGAATCTTCCGGGATGTGCAACAGCAGGGAGGCTTCCCTCGCAAACAGAATGGCAAGCCATTCTGTGTACTTGCTGTTCGGCATAAAAACGGGCTCCGGAACTGCTAGTGACATCCTAGTCCCTCTTCGTCGCGTTACAGAAAGGCAAGGGGCTAAGTTTCAAGCGTCTGTGTGTCTGTCTATCCGTTTGTCCGTCCGTCTGTCCGTCCGTCCGTCCGTCTGTCTGTCTGCTCTCTCGGGCTTCTACTGTAGTGCAACGAAAAGCCAGCATGCAACCCCCACCAGTGCAGGACATGTCCAGCATATGCTGTGGCTGCTCTTCCTCTCAGAACTTGCGCAGCCCGCTCATAGCTTAGCGCAAAATCTCAGAGCACTGCGCCCGTGAGTCAAGTGATAAACGTCCGTTAATGTGGTTTTGACTGTTGGTTCTCTGAGGAGCAACTTGTGGCCAGAGGATCGCGAGACCCACAGCATCATGCCAGCTAGCCCCATGGCACATGGCTCAGAACTGGCACATCGGAGTCAGACAGAGTTGTTTTGTGCTCTTGTAGTGGAGGGATTCTGTCGTGCATCAATCCGAAATCCTGTTGCAAACGAATTGAACCTCCTTGCAAAACGCATTAGTCGTCTTTCTCAGAATTCGAACTGGAGCTTCGCAAATGCTTGGCAGAGCTTATGTACTGTCTCATGGCATCAGACAACCCGTTGGTCCTAATTATCATGATACGATACTGTTGTACTTTCTGCTTCCATCCTATGTACTGAGGTTTGTTGTCGTTTGTGAGCCTTTTGCTCAAATTGCCAGCATTTGCCTGAGGCCTTGCCTTCAGCGGCCCCTTTATTTTGTGCATTCAGCTCATCCTCCGGGCGGCCTCTTGGATCGCAACGCTCGAAGCAAGAGGCTGCTCATGCTCGATCCCTCTACAAATCGACCTGCCAACCTTGACAGTGCGCAGCCAGTCGGGGGGAGCCAGGGTGAAGTGAGCATCCCGACTGAGGCGATTTGTTGAAGCTCATACACACACACACACACATATATATATATATATATATGTATATATGTATATATATATATATATGTATATACGTACATACACACACACATGCATATGACGAGATCGGTCCGCATTGGAAGACGAAGACACTTGAAACGGTCAAGGTTGAGCACCGCTTCCTTCTACGAGCTCCTGTGTTTTCAGGCAATCGTCTTTTGGAGAGACGCAGAGAGTGAAAAAGAAAAGTGCTGACAGGAAAACTATGGCTCTGCTGAGTCGCTGATCTCTCTGCTGGTCCGGGAGCGCCGCCTTGCTCAGGCACCGAGGGACCCTTCGTGCGCCCTGGAACTCGTGAACCCCCCGCAGGCATGTCAGTACATCTTCAATGAAAAAGCAGACAAGCGCCTGCTCTTTTCTCGGACGGATCCACCCTTGCCTACGTTCGATGAGATCTTGGTTTGTTGAGGTTTGTGGACGTCGTCGCGCATCATTGCCTGGCACACAACCAGTTCCATGAGTTGCAGAAGGCATTGTTGGAGCTTTCTGTCGCGATGGTCAGAGAAAAGCCACCGGGAATGATCGCCAATGTAGGTGATCCTCGACTTCGACCCCTCACTTCAAAAAGTGCAGGAATACTTGAACTCCGTCAAGGCACACGCATTGGCTGGCTGCTGTTCCACTTGTACTTGCACTTACCTTGTCAGGAATTTCTGCGCGACAGACGTGCACTGGACTTGCTGTATTCCTACGAAGTCTGCACCTTACAACAGCTGCGCACGTGGCAGTTGCAGGTTGAATCATGCCCTGTCATGGCCGGGCATCATGGGTTCCGGGCCCCGGAGGTCTTTACCAGGAACTTTGTCAATGCGGGTTTCCTCGCCATCTCGCCTGGGCTCCTGTGCTCGAAGTGCCCTGAGAATCTGGACGGCGGAATTGTCTCGAGGCTTTTCGTGCAGTCGTCCACCTGGGATGCCCGGGTCCATTCCTCAGCTCGAAGACTTGATCCGAGCTGGCGGAGAGACAAAGAGGCTGCAAGGCATCGCAAGCGCAAGTTATGGAGCTGGAGGTGGGGCACCTCCAAAATGCAGAAGCTCACCTTGGGTTTGCTCACCGGAAACTCTTGAGCCGAAAGTGCAGCTCTCAGACACAACAGAATGCAGCAGCAACTAGCATCAACTAGCTATGCTTGAACCTGTGCCACCAGCGAGGAAGGGGGAGGGGAAGGACGGCCCAGAACTCAGTGGACTCTCGCTGTGCATACAGTGGCGATGACTCGAGGGACTAAGCGCCAAGGAACTGGTGATGGGACTTCAGAGAATCCCAGCGCCGCAGCGCAGGAGAGCATGACGGCGCCAAGGGCTCGGCACAGGACTGCAGGCTTGGAGCCGTTACCAGTACGAGCCAATATGCAGGTCGGGAGACGCTGTCAGTCTGGAAGCCAAAATGGGGATCGTCCTGAGCCTAAAAAAGAGGGAGAGCCAATCCCACGGGGTCGGGGCTGCAGCTCTGAGGCCGACATCAAGAGGAACCTCGAAACCGTCCGGATCCAACGCGCCGTCTGCGAGGCAGGGCCTTTCTAGTAGCCGTTCGCATTCCTGGTCTTTTGAAATGCTTCCGTGTCAGGCGATGCCCACGAGCATGCCTCAAAATGCCGTGCTCTTCGGTGACCTCCCGGCACAGTGCGAGGCAGGGCCGCCCTTTCCACACGAGCTGCAGCCTGCTTTGGCTGCATGTCGACGAGGGCAGGACCCTGCCCTCCCCAGTTTTGGCAATCTCACGTAGCGAAACGGTTTCAGCATTCCTTCATCAGTTAATCTGGACGAGATGTTCGCAACAATGAGACTAGTCAGAAGCTGGACACCCATGGGGATGTGCCACAGTCACAAGCAGATGCTGCCGACGTCGTTGCAAACGAAAGTGAGTCGAGATCTGCAGCGCGATCCAGTGCCTCAAAGCAACTGTGCCTTGTTCCTTGCCTGGCTTGGGACAGTGACAGGTTGCAGAGCTCTTGATGGTCAACGGGCATTTCAAGCTGGCTCTAAAGGCACCATGCCGCACTACTTTCTTGCACTGTCTTGAGTTTAATGAACCTGTTGTAGCTGCGGGGCTATTTGTGTGCGTGCAGCTTTCATTAGCTCATGGCGTGCAGAGCTCATGTGCAGGTAATCGAATTCCTGGATTTGCCTGCAGTGGAGCTTTGTATTCGTGCGCCGATTCGCTTAGTCAGTTTC
>CAJNDV010000149.1:4180-18180 GCA_905221635.1 Symbiodinium sp. CCMP2456
ATACCCCACATACTTGTATGTATGTATATACATATATATATATATATATGTATGTACGTACGTATGTCATATGTGCATATGTATGTATGTATGTATGTATGTATGTATGTATGTATGTATGTATGGTCGGTCGGTCGCTCTGTCTGTTTGTTTGTCTGTCTGTGTGTCTGCCTGCCGGCAGCGTATGTCTGTATGATTCTGTACGTCTGCATGTCTCTATGCATGCACTTCTGTATACATAAGTTGCGTTTCTGTCCATGTTTCTTTGTCTTTCGCACCTGAAACTTGGTCCCTGTGTCTCTTTCCAGCGGAGCTGTGTCCTCAACCGGGGCTGAGGCTGTTCACGATTCCCGTTCTGCTCTCAAGTACCTTCCTTGGGCCCACGTCTTTCCCCGGCCTGTCAACCACGCAGTGCCGGCGAGAGGTACATGGCCAAGCGTCGACCCGAGAGGACTTACGAAGTGGACACGGTGCTGCAGGACAGGCCGTCCAAAGCCGTGGTCTACCTTGTTTGTAGGAGTATGAACCTTTCCCAGACGCGTGGCGAGCTTCTTAGCCTCAGAGTGAGATGCAAATGCCTGTTCGAGAACGTTCTCGTGGAAACACTCATGCGAGGCTGACGGCAAAGCTGATGCATGCTAGTCACCAGAAACGCTCTAATTTCAGAATGGCCTTCGCTGAGCTTCTTCCTTGCGTCTTTGGACTTTTTCCTCTGCTCCGCATATTCGCAAATGCCTCCATGCACGTGCGGAGCGACATGACACCTCACTGTTCGATGCTTGCTGGCCGTGAGGGCCGAGTTGCCACCCTAGATATTCTGGTGTGCGATGAGCTGGCTTTTGCTGTCACGATGTTATTTTTTACAGCGGGCGTGCTCCTGCAATGCTGGTCGGTTGATCAACGGCTGTAGTTCTTTGCGTTCCATTGATACTTCAACGGTGAAGCCTCAAATCGTGCTGCTGTAGCTGCAGCTCCTGAGAACTCAACCCCACCACCACAGTACTGTGCACTGTGAAACTGGAGTCCCCAAGGTTCAGCACCGACAGCCCGATGCCAACCCTAACCAGGTAACCCAACAAATCAAGACGACCAGCCAACCAGTGCTGAAGCCTTACACCACTCTTAGACCTATACCTACAGTCTCCATTGTAGTCCTGTAGTTTGGTTTAACCAATTATACATTAAGGACCTTATGAGGTATCCCCCCAAAAAGAACTACAATGGAGACTATAGGTAGGGCCTAATCTTCTGAACCCTAAACCCGAAAGCCTACAGCCCTCAGAAAAGCGGCCTAGCGCCCAGAGCCCCAAACCCCCAAAGGCACAAGTGGGGGCGTATGGGGCCCAAATAACTACCAATACTATTTTGGGGGGCTCCTTGTTATAATTATAGTACAATGGCCCCCCCCAAAACCCTAGCCCTAGTCTAACGATTAAGGCCCCTATCTTACCGTCGACTCGTTTGGTTTTGTCTTCAGACCTAGCATGGATGCGTCCGAGTGTGAGCATCCAACAAGCGGCACAGCCGTTCGCTTTCCCATGTTCAAGACATGTGGGGGTTTTCCGAAAACAGTGGACCCTAATATAGTACCTTAAGTAGTAGGATCCTTATTCTATGGACCCCAAAATACGGTACCCTATATTTTCGGAAACTCCCAAATCTCAGAAATCTCCTCCCGCAAAATACCACAGGGACCCTGCAATATAAACGCACCCTGACATGCCCCCCAAAGCCACCAAAACAAACTCGACGCCCAGATCTCCCGAAACCTAAGTGCTCGGAGGATGGCCGGGTCCTAACTTCATTGCTCTCCGTGGCCGCCTGTGGCTCCTTGGGAAGGTGCGGGAGGTCTCCTAAAGACCAGGTTTCAAAGAACGGAATTGTGCGGGTTTTAGAGGGGCGTTATGGCGCTCTATAAGGTTCCTTTCGTGAAAAAAAGGTTTCAATGTAGGGGCCTTGTAACCGAACAGGGTCGTGGGGTGCGCTTTGTGTGTGGAAAGTGATGTGAGGGTTGAGGTGATGCTGTTATTTAGTAATTCCCGACCGTGAGCCAATTGCTGTGACGGTCATGAGCATGCCAGTTTGTGCTGATCGGTCCGAAGAGTCTTGTTTGGTGTTCAGTCCGTCATCACCATCATCATCATCAGTCTTGTTTAGTGTTCAGTCGAACAGCATCATCATCATCATCATCATCGGCCTGGCAGGCCTGAACAGAAAGGGTGCTATCGCTGCTAGTAATGCCGAGCGGCCTGGGCCAAGTTGGTGGGGATGTTCCCACTTGAAGATTCGCGGGTACCCATACCTCAGTTGAATGCTAGGCAGCCACAGCCATATCATACAGCAAGTCCAGGTACCTATAATAGCCTATAGCCCACATCACTCAGCACTCCCCGAGAACCTTCAGGTCTAATTGCTTGCAAGCAAACAAAGCCGCTTTGCAGCATCATGATTCCTGGACCCCTGGTCTGTAGAAGGCCGGAAGGCCGCAGCGCTTTCATGCAGCTTCCGAGAAAGCTGTGCCTCGACACGCAGTTTGTTGGGATCTTGGGTTGCAGTGCTTTCGGGCAGAGGGCGGGGGGTACAGGTGATGGGATCTTTCGGTCGAGTGTTTGAGGGCTGGAAGGTCTCCAGATGTCAGGTTTCAGGTTCTGCTGCCGGACGAAATTCGCTTTGTCTGCATTCATACTGCCTGATGATGATGGGATGCCCAGGACTTTAACCCTATAAAGATATAAAGTGTCTTGGCGGGGGTTTGGACCCGGGAAGGAGGTTTTTGTACCGAGACGGCGTAGTGGATGCATTTTGAAGCAGTGAAGGCTGAAACACCCAATGTGGTGGGATGCTTGCGTGAGATGCATCCCGTCAAAACCCTCGACACGAGTTGTGTATTTTATGGTTTCATGTCGCATGTATTGCTACAGTGAGTACCGACTAGACTAAGCGAGCTTTCTGTGCGTCGTGCAGAACTTCTGCTATTATTAAACTATTAAACTATTAAATTATTATTACCGGTACTACTATCACTATCATTATTACCGTTATTATACTGTTACTATTTGTTAGTACTTGTGTTACTACTAGTTACTATAACTCTTACTATTACTATCGTTAGCATTATTATTGGTATTGTTATTCTTACAATGATTATCATAAGTACTCCAATTAATACTATTACTTTTACTATCATTGGTATTGTTTGCTGTTGCTATTACAGTTACTAGTAGGAATGCTATGATTATTCTTACGAAAATTGCTATTGCTATGACTGTTACCGTTATTATTACTATTGTTATCATTATTTTTTATTGCTGCTATGATTGATGTTTATATTATCCTTACGATTATTGTTGTGCTTTATTATTATTATCATTATTATTATTACTACTACTACTACTACTACTACTGCTATTATCATTTTTACCGTTACTATTACTACTACTGGTGTTCTCTTTGAGATGGAGTGCCTTGCCCCTGCATGTCATTGTAGAGCGGTGTGCCTGGGGCCTTGCCCACCTTTTGTGAGTCGAAACTGATAACTTGCTGCTTTTTTCGGTTTCCCTGTGCTTCTAATTCTACTAGGTGTTTTTAATGTATATAACTGTACATCTGCTTAGTCTTCGCAACACATTAGGTATCGGGCAACCAATGACAGACCAGAAGCCTACCCCTCGAAGCATCGAAGTCCTGAAAACTTCCCTGCCCCAAAACAGGAAACTCCTGAGCCCTGGGCCCTTGAAACCCCGCAGGCCTAGAATGGCCTTAGAAGCCACTAGTGAAAGCCGAGACCCTACAAGCTGCCAATCCCTGGACACTGTAAACTCCGTGGGCTCTTAAGCCTCCAAAACCGCTAAGCCATACCAGTACTGGTTCACTCTTAACAAACCCTAAACCCTAAAACAGCTAAGCCATGGTGGTTCAGAGTCAGGCCGAACCTCGCCTACATCGGGCTAGGGTTGACGGAGGAGCCCGGATGCAGTGGTGGGAGGGAATCCTGTTTGTGAGCCTGTATGCTAGTACAAAACGGGAACCAGGCCTTGAGGTCTAAATTATTTATATATATTATATATATATTTATATATACATATGTATCTATATGTATATACACATACAAACACACACTCTATATATCGTGTTTTTTATTTTTAGAGATATGAAGCCTCAATAGTTACTACTATTATTCCTTAGGGTTCCTTATCATACTCATAGTATAATATACCCCCAGACCCCATTTTAAGTATTAAGACCCCTAATAGTGTTCAGGGTCAAAGTTGGCTGCAGGCTGTAAACTCAAACATTTGGTTGATGGTGCAATGCTTCTGAGACGCTGTTTGTCGAAAACGCGCGCAGGCTGGACTTGCTGTCTGGGGGAGGAGAGCGCAACAAAGCAAAATTAGCCGGTCCAGCTTTTCGATCTCAGTTGGGGAGAGGGGTCGCTCTCATGATGGGGCAGGATTTGGCCCACAGGCTGCGCAATGAAATTCCCCCAAGCTGTGATGAAAGTACTAGCCCTAGGCTGTTGAAACACCGAAATCGAATCCCAACCGACTCCTGATGTTTCATTCATGGACCCTTCACATCCACGCCATGCCCTAGAACCCTCAGCGCATCAAGCATACAAAACTTAAGGCCTAATCATCCACCTTGTCAAAGCCCTAGAACTGAGCATAAACCCTGACTACCTACTCCGAAATCCCCAAAGCCCCGACGGCAGGCTGGAATCGAGCACAATGGCCGTTTGCATCTCAGTGCTCTGACTGGTGTTGTTTGTGTATGACCTAGGCCATGTGGCAATACATTGTTTGCGTTTTTGAGGATTTCTCTAGTCCAGGGTTTATGGGAGGTTTAGGTTCAGGCGCAGGAGCATCAGAGCAAAACGGCTGTCGGTCGCGTCTGGCTTGTCTGAAGTTCAGTACCCTGTTCAAGCATTGTAGATGAAGGGTTGCCCTCGCGAAGACATGTCGTGTCGTGTTACAGTCCCGAACCTCGAACTGGGCACGGCGCACCTGGGCTATTCATAGGTGAATTCCTCATCATGACAGTCCACCTTGTGACTGTGAGAGTGAAATCACGACAAGTCTATTAGATTTGCACCAGCTGGCAGCCATAGTGCGCCATTCCGCGGGGTTCAGACTTCTTCGGAACCGTCGGAAAAGGCAAGGTCCACGGTACCAACGTGCGGCATAGTGCAGGGGGCAACCATCGGGCTCAGGATGCTGACTTTTGTTCAATGCCTCCGTCAGGTTCGATTCTGGACCTCGCCGAGTTTCTGTATGCACGAGCCTCAGGCGAATGACCGGGTCAATAATATTAACCTTAGTCAGTTATTATACTGTATGTGTGTGTATATATATATACTATCTGTACTATATGATAGTATACTATACTATCTTTTACTATATCATAATGCTGCCCACGTTTTGGGTGACATGCTTGTCCCCGGACTCCATGGCCCTTGGGTTTAGGGTACATCCAAAACCCCCCAACCGCACAGGGTTTAGGGCGTTTTTGCGCAAGGAGGTTATGCTTCGGACAGGTGCCAACGCAGCCACAACCTTCCACTATCTCCTGCAAACCCTAGCTTTGCTTACAGACTACAGGGTTGCAGGGCGACCGAGCCGATACTTAAAATGTAGGTCACAGGGCTAAACCCTAAACCCTAAACCCTAAACCCTAAACCCTAAACCGGGCTACTTCCTCAAACTCCTCGGCCTTTCATTCCCCTTCTACAGCTCGGACCAGGGAGCCTTCCGAAGCGGGTAAAAGGCGGGTCCCCTCACATCTCGAGCTGCTCTTTGCTCCTTGTTTCGTGACGCCAAGGGCGGCTCCTCTCCTGAATTTGTGGCTTTGGGCGCTGCTGACGACTTCAGCCCCGAATCCCAAACCCTAATAATGTCTCTAGTAACTCTAGTGGCCTCTGCGAAACCCTGACCTCCCCTAAAGACTACCAAACCACAGCAGCAGTGTATTCCTAGCAGCATGGTGGGAAGCCTAGTCTTCGTCATGCGACTACGAGCAATAGCAACGTAGTGGTATCAACCCTAAGTCCTAAACCTTGAGTCGAAATTGAAAGGCCCCAATTAAACCTTACAAAAAAGCCCTAAACCCGAAACTCCCTAAACCCCTAAACCCAAAACCCCTAAACCCGGAACCCCCAAACTTTAAAGTGCTAGCAGTATTGTCTTGCTGGGGAGTCGAAAGGGCTCAAGCTGCCCCAGGGCTGCTTCGAGGTGGACACGCCCTCCAAGCCGCGGGCTCGGTGTTTGTTGAGGCTTTCTGGTTTTTAAACAGAAAGGGACGCTGTGCACGGGGGGGGGGGGGGGCAGTTTTTGCTTGAAGGGTTTGAGTGTATTTTATAAGATTTGTAGCTTTTGTCTTGTATGTCGTTTTTGTGCGTTACAGATTTTTGTGTGTATTGGTGATTTTGTGTGTGTGTGTGTNNGTTTTCGGGTTTAGGGATTACGGTTCTGAGAAGCCAACCATGTTCCGGCTGTTTTGGGGCTTTGGGACTAGAGCTTATGCGTTTTCGTTCGTTTGTGTATTAGATATTAGTGGGCTTCACAAGAGCGAAGCCTCGAGGATTCTTTGGGGGTGGGCTTGGCAAGCATGGGGTCCAATGTCCTTGAACTCTTGCTTTCCAAACTCGTGCCGGAAGTTGTTTGGGGAAGGTGTGGGCGAAAAAGCCAAGCCCAAGCGGTGCCTTCTTCCCGACGCCGCTGAGGGTCGAAGAGATCCTCCCCTTTAAGTGTTCGATTTCCGTTTCTCCACTCCGCCGTAAGGGTGGAAGGCACGATAAGGCCTCAAGTCAAATCAAGAGAGCGCTCCTTCCGAAGCGATCCTTGATTGACGGGCTTAGAGGAGTTTCGGAAGCCTCCTTCACTCTTAAACCTGGCGGCGTGGCTGAGTGTTTTGCTATGGGGTTCGAGCTCCAGGCACCCTGGAGGTATGACCAGTCTTGGGGCCGCAGGATTGCGGAGAAGCGTATACATGGAACAAGCATCTCGCTCTCTCTATAGTTACACACACATATGTATATATGTATATGTATATATATATATATATAATTTGTATGCACGCTAAACATTCCCCCATAGAGAATGAAAAAGCGTCCCAAGGTGTGTTTAAAATTTGTGATCTGTCAAGGGCCTCTGCTTATACGTCCCCCCAAGACGCTTTTCGCAGTCTTAGAGCCGGGATCGGTTCAATCTGCGGGCTTGGGTTTGATCATGAGGAGTTCGGGTTCAGGGGACTTGATCTGAGGGGGGTACAACGAATTTAGGATCGAGTTCTTCGCTGCATGAAAGAGCATGTTTTTGTTTTTCTGTCTCTATCTCCCTCTCTGCGGGCGCCTCAGAGTACACCAGAGGCCGCAGCACTAATCCAGTCTGGCCTTATATCTTCTGCAGGTTTCACTCTCCTGCCCAGCAGGCGCCCACTATGCGTGATGAACACGGACAACCTTCCCTTCAACGGGGATGCCATCCGTGGCCATGTCGGCATCCCGAGTGATCTGGGTCTAGAGGTTGATACTGGGGAGATCTTTCGGAGAGCTAGAAACACTTCAAGTTCACTGTTCCTTGTTGTAAACCCGAAGCCTCCTCCATAAGAGCTGTGCCATAGATTGCAAAGCGTAACGGGGCCGTAAATAGAGTCAATGTGTGAATGTATGTATGTGTGTGTTCAGACATGTTCAGACCGTCCTACCCGCGAGCCTCTCCTTGTCATTGCCCATCCAGCTGTGAGAGTTGAAGTAAACTGTGAAGCTACCACTTCTACCTTCTTTTCTACCACTATCCCTACCGCTTCTACTACCACTACCCGTAGCCCCAACCCAACTTTCCGGCATGCGACGTCCTTCCGGTTCAACCTGTCAGAAACAGCCGCCTTCCATTCATGCATGACTGCTACATGCATCCATGCATCGCGGCTATGCACCGGGCAAATCTATGGAGCCCCGAAGCAAAGGAATCGAACCCTCAGCTCGAACCGAAGTGACATATACTGCAGAGACTCTGGACTCCGGACTTCGTCTTAGCCCGAAGCCTACACAGCAACGCCAATCTCTGCAGAAGGTTTGCAGCTGCGACTTTACGCAGGGTGCACCGAGGCAAGAGTAGTGGAGGGTTTGTACAGCTTCACCTGCGGAAATTACGGTGTCATTCTCGAGATCAGAGTTCGGAATTGGTACTGCCCCGGGTTGCTCTAGGTTCAGACAAGGTCGTTACTCTACGCCTCGAAAGCTTGAGCATGTGAAACCCCATCGTACCAGAGAGTCAAGTGCTCTAAAGTCCAAGCCATCCTGAGCCGGTCAATTTTAGGGGCCTCAATAAATTACCTATACTATTTTTTTTGGGGGGGGGTCCTGATATTAGTATAGTTATTATAATGGGCCCCAAAAACTCCAAAACCCTATTCTGATTATTATGGCCCCTACATCCTTTGTCAGAGATCCTGGAGTCTAAACCTCCATAAATCCTAAACCCCATTGCCTTGAATTCATAAGTCTTACAAACTTCACTGTGAACCCCACACCTGGAACACCAGCCTCAGCCCCAACAGCGTCCAAATTGCCAAACTCCCTGAACTCTAAAGCCTAAAAACTCTAAAGCCTATTCAAAGCCACATCCACGCCCTGGGCTCACGTATCTATGGGTATATCTATCTATATATATATATATATAAACATATATACATATATAGCTATATATATACATATATATATATATATATACATTTACATGCACATATCAAGTAAAAGAGAAACCCTAAACTAAAATGTAGAATGTCTAACGTTTGAAGTTGAAAACAAGAGAAATTTCAAGATATGAAATACAGATACACCCCTAAAGCCTGAACCCGAAACTCGAATAACTGAAAAAGAAACACCCTAAACCTAATCCCCTAAACCCTAAATCCCTAAATCCCTAAACCCTAATCCCTAAACCCTAACCCTAAACCCTAAACCCTCAAAGACCGGAGCCTGAGACGTTCAGGGCCTCGGAGTTTGAGTCGTGGCTCGGCAAGCGGGCGAGGGGCTCAGGTTTAATACACCTTACTCTAACCCTGAGCCAGGTACCTACTATATAGGGCCCCAGGGGCTCAAGTACCCTATATACTTTACATCTCTTGGGGTTATAAAGGGCCTTATGAAACTATATAAGGCGTATATAAGGGTTATATAAAAGTTATATAGGGGCTTTATGAGACTATATAAGGGGTATATAAGGGTTATATAGGGGCTTTATGACATGATATATACTTTATCCTAACCCTCCAGGTACCTACTGTATAGGGTCCCAGGGGGCTCAAGTACCCTATATAGTGGGTACCTGGGGGGTTAGGGTTACATATCTTGACATGAGAGTTGCTCTAAACCCCAGCCTCTTGACCAGAGACTCCCTGCGCACTTTACTGATTTTGATGCAGGTCTAGGACCTGCTCCAAAACCAGCACGGCGCATGCGCGCGCAAAGGATCGCAAGGGCGATAAAGTAGTGTAGGGAGGTTCATCAAGGCTTCAAGATGGGAATGTGTTTAGGCACAAGAGCGCGCAAGGGCGAAGCGCAAGGCGAATTTCGAGTTGCGGGCTGCAACCATAATAAAGAGGCCCCATATATGTTTTTATGCTTCATGGATCTTTAACGTTGTAGGATTTCGGGTTTAGAGTTGAGACTCGCTGGCTGACACTTAGAACCCAGCTGCGAAAGGGGTTTATAGTTGTTGGGTTCAGTGATTTAGTGGTTTAGGCATGTTTACGAGTAGGTTTAGGGTAGCGTTACTGTGGCTTATCACTGGGGTTATGGGTACCCTAACTGCGGTTCTCCTATGTCTACTGGTGGCCAATTAGGGGTTTGGAGACTAAGTCTGCGGGTTTACGGAAGGTTTGAGGGTTGCGGGCGTGTTTAGAGCTTGTGGTTTGAGGGTAGATGGGCTTTGGTTTAGCATGTTGGGAGGTTTTCGAGACTGGAGGGTTCTGGTCTTTTAGGGACTAAGGAGGGTTGAAACGACGAACCGCATAGGCCTACAATTTTTCAAGATGGTTAGGCTCCTAAATTCTTTGCCCATGCCCTGTCCTGTGGTTCCTTTGCCTCTTTCGGGCCATACCATTGTGCCTGTCTTTGCATGCAACAGCACGGGCGCGTGTTGGAGTCAGCCTATGGTATGAATGCCTCTCTGTTTGTGTGTGCGCATGTGCACAATGCACAATGACTTCCGATATTTAGGTGTGGCTTCAACCTGAATTCAAAGGTTTGTGTGGTCGTTCTTCAAACATCGGGCCCCTCTTGGATAGTAGCAGGTAGCAGTTGCCACGTCAGGCGCCCATAGCGTTCTATCGCCACATCCCCCTGACCTCAGCATTTTGGCCGGAAAGCTCAACCTTTGTGACCTCGCATCCTGCCGACTAGTCCCGCTTCCACGAAATGGCTGATGCCAAGACGCCGCTGAGTTGCACTTGCAAACTTCTCCATCTGAGGGTGTCTCAAGCTCTCTCCCTCTTTTGTATCACGGTCTCCCTCTCTCACTGCTTCCGTTTATCAATGCGGTAGCGCGACTTGCTTGCAGGGGCCGTCCGTCACGTATAACCCTTGCATCGTGAGTGAGATGCGGCACTTTGCCACTGCGCGCAAGATAGGCATGAGACAACTTGGAACCCGGAGACAGGTGTTGTGAGTGCTTTAAGTAGGTTCTGTACTTTCGTACATTGAGCTTAATTGCCAGGCGCGTAGAGGGTTTAGGGTTTAGTAGGGCTCAAAACATCTGGCCTGCTGACCTGCTGTGCCATAGTTCGTTTTACCCAGCTGCAATTGTCAAACTCTGAAGTTTTAACGTGTGATCAAGCACAGGTCGATGGACCGAGGTCACATTTTTCACGTTTGATACGGAAGCTTGGACAAGTACCTAAGTTAACCCTTAGGGCCTGAGGGCTCCATATACGATACCGTATACCCAAGACCCGGTTCTAATGGTGGGCACCCCTATATTAGGTTGAAGCTGGCCTTTAAAAGTCCACGTGTTAAGAAACCTACACCATGGACGAACCAGTTTATCACGGCATCATGACCCCATTCGACTTCCGAACAAGAAGAGATGACCGCCGAGTCTACATTCTACATAGTGTCCAACCTGTATGGAGGCTAGACGAATCGAGTGCAGTTTGCAAGGAAAGCTGCGGCATTCATTGCTGTGACCGTCCAGCGAGCCTGCCACAACTCCTTCATTGAGTGCCTCGGTGATGTGTATGCTTCCCGTAAGCCAAAGTCAAACACGAGAGTGGGAGAGGTCGCGAAGATCGTGAATGCTGCGATCGTCGTGTCTGCATAGGAGAGAAGTCCTTGCGAGTGATGTGACATCGCCTAATTCATCGTGTGACAAGTGCCTAGACCCCTTAAACATCCTACCCTACTCTAGAAGCCCAGAGCTTCTGAAGCTTTGGAAAGCACCCAAATTTCAAGCATTGAAGCCATGGACCCTGGAAGCCTTTCAGCACGAACGCCCTGCGCTTGGAATAGTTTGAAGGTGGGCGAAAGGTGACAATGCCCACGCACAGTGCGTTGGCTGCATGTAGAAAAGCCTTTTTATAGTTTGAGAGGCAAAGGTTCTTCGGGGTTTCATGGGCCTCTCTGTGATCAGTTCTGTAGTGGTTTGTGTGGGGAAGCGTCTAAGTTTGAGAAGGTAGGTAACGTAAGAGTAAAGATGGAGCTCTGGCACGGCAAAGATAGGACCCCTTTATGAAGTGAGACGAGAAAGCAGAATCCTGGTTTTCGTTTTTTGTGGGTGCTGTCGGATTCCGGTCACATGCAGATGGTAGCGATGGCCTTTAGGGTTAGGGTTTAGGGTTTAGGGGTGAGGGTTGCATGGGACCTCAGTCCGTGCTGAAAAGGGTTTTTTACATACTGGTCCGGAAAAGGCGTCGTTGCATGTGCCAACGCCTGAGATTCAGAGCTGCAATCCGCACGGATAGCACTTCTGGCACGCTGTCCATGGGATGCCTGTGCTCCTTCACAGATGGGGCATCTGATTCGTTCATCGGCTATAATTTCGTACTAGTTCGTATGATGACGACTCCATGACGATTTCTTGATGACGATGACGAAGGTGATTGGTGATTCTCGTCTCAGGTACACGGTGTCCAGCGTCATCTTCGTGGCTCAGATCATTTGCGTCGCGATCGGTTGGGTGCTGGCTCACAGCACGGGGGGCCAGGCCTGTGTTGCGCTGGTGCGACATTGCTTAGATGCTCGTTTGTTCTGGACTTTCCTCGCTGCGAGTCTTCTCAGGGTGCGATCATACTGGGGATATTGGTGCTTGTGCTGCAGATGAGGAGGTTTGCGCGCAGGTGCAGACACCACGACGGACAATGAACCTCACGAAAACTAGGACGATGAAGACGACAAGCGTTATAATGACGATGAGTAGGGGGCGGAGTCTCCTTGTGCTGTGGCCGTTACTTTGCGGTGGTTGTGGCGAGACAGTGCTGCTGCCAGGATCCCAAACGAGGCATTTCCAGTACTAGAGTTGTACTACAACCCAGAACAATCCGGCCGGGAACGAGGCATTTTCAGTATTAAAGTTGTACTGACATCAAGATTGGTGGCTTTGATTGGTAAAGCGATGACAAGAAATAAAAACGATAACCCAATTCCGGGATAGGGAAATTTTTGCGTAGTTATTTTACAACCCGAGTTGGCAAGCCTGGCAAAGGAACAGGGGAAGACAAAACGGAGTGTTTCTGTTCGTGGCAAACTATCCCGTGGACGGGCTCGGCAATTGGCCCCTACGTGCCCAGTACTCATAGCTGAAAAGAGAGCCTTGGCTGATAACCATCCACATGGCACAGAGGTCCGAACCCTGAACCAAAGCCTCTATATGAACCTCCCGAGTAGTGTTCTGGCCTCCCCCTTGTAGTTGGCCTTAGCCAGCTCGGGAGAGGGGTGCACTCTTCTGCCAAGTGTTCATGCTAAGCTGTTAGGGTAGCAATCTCGGACGTCGTGAAGCCGTGCCTGCCTGGTGCGAGCGTGTGCCTCGAAACCTCCCGAGACCATCCAAGCCCTAATTCCTGTGAAGGCCGATCTGAAGAAGTGCTTTGACACAGGCTCCGGCATGGGGGAAGAGCCCAACCATGCAGAGATTAGGGGGTCAGGGCTAATTATTCGGGGTGGTTCCGAGCCCTTGAGTCACAACTCCGTCCCTTTGGGCGAAGCCCTGCCTCAGCACCTGGTTCCCGGGACTGAACAATATCATCTAAATCGGGGATTATGACTGTAGTCCAGTTGCTTGCGTCGCTCGTTTGCAGTGATGTTCGATAGACCCCCATTATGTCATGCATGTGCGGAGTCCCCGACTCTCTAAGTGAGCCTGGGAGGCAATCTCACGAAGTTTGCCCACATCGGCCTTATCTACGCTCTCGGAGACATCTTCGAGATGGACCCAGCCGGGGCTGGGGGGATGTGTCCAATGCCCATGGAAAGACCAGTGTGAATCCAAGTTTCAAAAAGAAGGCACGTGGTCAGAGTTGCACGGCTTGCGAGGAGTCCGTCAATTACATCGACTCCTCAACGTACACCGTACTCTCCCAGTCAAAGCTGATCATCACGGCGAGCCTGATGCCCGGCAGCATCTCACTGCCCCATCTTCAGGCGCAGTCTTGTAGCCTTTTGCCAGGACGACATACTGTTTGCAGGTGTCCCCACTACTACACTACGCTACTACTACTAGCACTACTAGCTCTACTAGCACTACAAGCACTACTAGCACTAGTACTAGCACTACCACTAGTACTAGTACTAGTACTAGTGCTAGTGCTAGTGCTAGTGCTAGCACTAGCGCTAGTGCTAGTACTACTACTACTACTACTACTACTACTACGACTACTACTACTAGTAGTAGTAGTAGTAGTACTACTACTACTACTACTACTACTACTACTACTAGATGTATGTTCGCCGGCCGCAACCAAATCAAGAAAGGTGTCTTTCGAGTGCCAGAGTTTAGGATTTAGGGTTT
>CAJNDV010000152.1:0-18167 GCA_905221635.1 Symbiodinium sp. CCMP2456
TATATATCACGTCTTTCACGTCTTTCGGGCGTTGGCTCCTTGTAGGTGGCAGCCCTTGTGGCATCTAATTAAGGTGAAACAGAGAAAACGCCGGGCTCACCATCCCGTCCACTCATTCCTCAAAAACACATCCCTTTGCCGCTGTCCCTGCGCGAGAAATCCAATCTCGAAGAGGGGGGCGAGATGCTGGCGGGAGGATGGACGGAGGACCAGGGTGGCGGGAACACCACTGTTCCAAAGTCGGAGGGAGAACCTGACGAGATCACCAAGGAGGGTTTCCCTGGCGAGGGCTGTATGGTGTCTCGATGGAGGAGAGTCAACGCCGGGAGGATTGGAGAATCCACTCCAGTCTCCCAGATGAATGACAAACGCCGTGTTCTCATGAGGACCATCAAAGAACGAAGGGCACACACCTCCAGACAGGGATTCCAGACACTCTTGGTGGGTGTAGGTAACGCAGCTGCGAAGGCCAACCGCATGCATGTCACACCAGGGGCCGGGCCCGACAAGAACCCAAGTCGCCGTCACATGTGGCTGCCGGACGGCGGTGAAAGTGAGGTGAGAGACTTCCAAAGTATCGAGCACCAGACTGCTGTCTCGGAAGGTGCACGCGTCCGGCTCGACGTAGTCAGGCTCAGGGACAAGCCACTCGACTATATCGGTCTGTCAGACCCACTCCAAGATTTCCTGCATTGCATCCGAAACTTGTGGCAGGAGGTCCCCTTGTCGGAAGTGCTCAAGCAAGACTTCCGCCGTGGCCCGCAGTCGAGGTGTAGAGGCACAGACACAAGAGAAGGCCTCTCTGGTGCGTTGCCAAAGGATCTCGGGAGAGGGTTGTGCATCACCAAGAGGGAGATCATGGGTAATCATAGAGACACAATCCATGACTTCGGCGATCGGGCGCTCCTCCTCTGGTACCCACTCTCCTTGTGGAAAGGAGAGAACAGGGCCCTGAGCCTGAAGGACCGGGGCCTGCACAGCACCTGCGTCCTCAGCTCGAACGCTGCCTTGGCCGGGCTCGGCCGCGCACGCAAACCCCGAAACACACAAGCGGCGACGGCATTCCGTGTTGTAGGCGAGGTGTTTACAGAGCTTGAGGTTCGTGCCAAAGTGCCGCATGCAGTACTGACATTGGTGGCCCGTCAGAACGCCCCGTCCCACCGTCTGCCGACCATGTGTTTTGAAGGCATGGACAGACCACGTCTGCCGGTTAGGGAAGGTCTTGGCGCAGAGCCCACAGCAGTACCTTTTGTCCCAGGAAGAAGGTGGGGGAACTGACAGGATCCCGCCTGCAAGACGCAGCTGCCTGGCCAATAACCCCCGGTGGTAGCCAGAACTGGCTGCCCAGGCTTCACGACGGACAGCTCGAGCTTGCGCTTGTCGCAGTATCCGTTTCCATGTGTTAGGGCGGGATTGCATGTCGGAGCACCATACAGTCCACTGGGCGCGGAGAGTAGCAGGCCCATCGCCTGGGCAGACAAGACTGTGAAGCCAGCTGAGAGAGTCCCGCACACTCTCCAGCCAGCTCTTCTCGGCATGAGCAAGGGCCCAGAATTCCCGTGAGCCAACAGCAACACAGGATTGCAGGTGTCGAAGTCTGGCCATGTGAAGTAGGGTCTCCATCGTTGGAAGTCCAATAAGGGCCAGCGGCCAAGGCCCTCTGCGCCCCGAGTCTACGGGCCGCATCCGCCTTGTATGCTGGCCTCATCATGGCATAAACCATCTGGTGATATGCGGAGGAAAGGCACTGCGACTCAGGGGACTCCAGGGTCCGCCACGTGCCAGCCCCATACAGCGGTACAGACAAGACCAGGGATTCATAAAGATTGGTTTTGTCTTTCCAGGCTACACACGGGGATGCAAAGATATGTTTCCTCCGCTTGGTGAAGGCAACCCAGGCCAGAGCAACGCGGTGCCTAATCTCTCGAATCAGTGCTCCAGTTTGATGTATCTGGCCTCCCAGGTGCTTGTAGAGGGGGACAAGCTTGATGCGCGCATCCGAGTCGACTACTGGTGGCAATAGTAGCCGGGTTGTCTCGGAACAGGCGGGCACGTTCCTTGCGCGAGCCGGCACCCCGTAGGGAGACAATGGCCTCGGTCTTGCCTTTGTCCAAATTAGGGAGCAAGGCGCGTCCGAGGCATCCGTCGAGAAGGGCCCCAGCTGTGACACTTAGTTTGTCAGCAAGGGCATCCGCAGATCGGCTGCGTACCATGAGGGCAGAGTCGTCCATCCAGGTGCAGTCGAGCAATGGCAAGGTATGCTCAGCAGGCTGAGTGGGCGGCCAAGGAGAGTTAAGCATGTCAGGGTGCCAGGGGATCCGATCAATGCCCACTGCCTCATCAACAACTTCCCTGGTTCGTTTGAGAACTTCAGCGAAGACATAGCTGAATATGAGATCGGCAAGGTTGTCACCTGGGCGTGTGCCTATGCCTGTCTCCGTGAGGAGTTGACCATGCTCGAAGCGGAACCACGTGTGCTGGAGGGCCTCACAGGTCACGGCATCCAACCAGGGGGAAGCACCTGCATCCCGGAACAAGGAGCTGTCACGTAAATGGCTGTGAAGCTCGTGAGAGAGGCCTGGCGGCAAGTCCACGGCCCTCAAGACCGCTTGTATATCATCCTCAGACCCCTGGAAGCCGGTCACCTTTGGTCGCACTATCCGGTAGAAGGCTTCACGGAGGTCAAGGAAGATGACAGCATGGGAGGTGTCTTCGGAGATACACCACGCCTGATGCAACCTCACCACATGAGCTGCCAACGTAACCGGCCGCTTAGGTAAGCCGCCCACCTGCAGGGGAGAGGCCACAGCCTCTAGTGTGGGCACATTCTTCTTCCTTAGCAGACTGTGATAGGCTTTGCCAATCGTCGACGACACTAGAATTCCTCGATAGGAGCTGCAGACGGCCGGTGACGACTTACCTTTCCAGACCGCATAGAGAGATCCCCCCTTGAAGTGGAGGGGTTCTTCAACTCTCATGGCACATTTCAATATGACTGCGTAAAGAGCTCGCGCCGCAGGCCCCGGGACAGTATGTAAGGCTTCTGCCGGCACGCCATCAATGCCAAACGCCCTGTGGAGCATGGTGCAACGGAAGGCCTTCTCCAGGTCGGAGCAGGAAGGAAGCTCATCAGGGGCAATCACAAGATCCGAGAGGTCGCGTTTCAGTTGAGCGGCAATGCAGGAATTAGCAAGAGATTGTGGGTCCTTGGTGACTCCGGCTTCAATCGAGGAGAAGTGCTCAACCCAGGCTTTCTCGACGTCAGCGGGATCTTGCGCGGCATTGCCGTCTTTCAAGCGGAGGCCGGGTAAACCCTTGGGAGGTCTCGACTTGCGGCTGGAAGGACCAAGCAGACACTGAAGGCGGGAAACCACATTGCCTGTGCTGGTACAAGGTGCCTCTTGGGCTGCATGTGAGATGCGACTCGACATGTCCAGTCGGATGTGTCGGCGGAGAGCTTGCTTCGTCTCACGCAAATCTCCGATGAAGGATACCAGTGGGCGCAAGTCGCGGCCGCGGCGGACCAACGAATACACAACGAGTGCAACCTCAAAGCGAAGCCGAAGAGCCCATCCGTAGACTGCACAGCGTAGGTTGAACTGGGTGATGGTGGCGCCTAGGCGTGTGATGCGCCTGCGGAGCCAAATCCGGCGCTGCCGAATTTGCCATGTCTGTGCACTAAAATGGGAGGACCGACAACGGCCACGCACCGGGGGAAAGGCCGTGGATAGAGACCTTACCAGGTAGTCTTGGACCCTGGCGTAATGTTCATGGACGTTGAGGTCCCAGGGTTGGGGAGGAACCGAAGCAAAGATAGTCTTGAGAGTGTCCTTCCCTTGCACCGAGAGCATGGTCTCTCGGTCAAAAGCCGGTCGGCCGGCGCGATGGCTGTGTCGGCTCACACTGTGGAAGGTGGCCCAAGTGCGTAGAGCACAATGGTCAATATTACTTTGCCCCCAGTCCAGTGCAGTGAAGAAGACCGCAGAGCCTCCATCCGCGACGCTCCATGAGTTCGGTAGAATTGCATAGTCCAGGCGAGCTCCAGGGCCACCGCCGGGAGGCCACCATGTCTCGGAGGGGCCTGGATGACAGGTGCTGAACGTAGAAGGAATCCACATCCGATGCGCGCAGAGGACGTCAGGCAGTGATGGGGCCAAGGTGTGCTTTGTAGGAAACACTAAGTCGCCACAACGGCACCCGAAATGCTATCGGCAAAGTGGGCGTTGAGATCGCCCAAAATGACGATGTGGTTGTCCCGACTAAAGCGGTCAATGTTTGCCCGGAATTCTCGCCACCAAGCATCTCTGTGAGGGCACACTGACACAGGAGCGTGGGCAGAGATAAAAAGGATACGAAGCTCGCCTCTGCAATATCTGACGAATAGGTCGCGAGGACTAGAGTGAAGGACCAAGAGGTGCGGCGCCTCGAAGAACAGTGGCGTACCACCAAGGGTGGCAAATGCATGCTTACGCGAAAGCCAAAGCTCAACCCCGTAGTTACCACGGGAGTCCCGGCCTGTGCAGAGGCGGATGTGTGTCGCGGATACGTGCATACTATCCGCTGGTGCCCTGGCCTCCTGTAGCGCAACGACATGAGCGCCGTAGTAATCGAACTGTTCCCGCAGAAAGGCCGCGCGGCCTTTGAAGCCGTCGCTTCCATCGCCAACGGCCGGCCCCGACGTAGTAGAGGGTTCCGACAGCGTTTGGGTGTTCAGGGTGAAGAGACACAGCGTGACAACCAGGGGTTGCCGTTGAGGGTCTGTCCCCCCCGAGCCTGTGAGTCAGAAGAAGCTGCAACACCGTTCCGAGCTGAGGGCAGGGGGTTCCCCTGGGCGGTCACAGTCGACAAAGCCGGAACCATGGTAGCGTGGCCACAGTCCAGGGTGCCTGGAAGCTTCAAGGGCCAGCCACAGCCACGAAAAGCTAGGAGAACGGCAGCAAGCAGCTGCGAGACACATGTGCGAGGAAATCTGGTCCTCCTTGTCGGCGCGACATGCCCACTTGGCAAGGCGGTCCACAACTTCATTTTCTAAGACGCCCTGGTGAGAGCGGACATGGTGAATGTCCGGGCATCTGGTGGTTTTATGGGCAATGAGTGCTTGGAACGCGTGCCTGCAAACGCCAGCAAGACCATCAGGATCAGCGGCACCAAACTCTCCCGTGGCTTGGGAAAGCGCAACCTGGCAGTCCGCAAAGAAAGCGGTCTCCTGATGGTGTGGGGTCTGAAGGGCCCATATTGTCGCCCAAAGCAGAGCCGACTGTTCCCCGACCAGTGCGGTATGGCGGGTGGCCCCGACGCACCCCGGGTGTTGCTCATCCGTAATGACACGACCAGCGGCCCAGCCTTGCAGATAAGACCCTCCGCCGTCCGTGCCAAAGACTGCAAAGGCCCAAGAGCTGTGGCGACCATCAAAGGAGCCATCTGTGTAAAGTTGAAGTGCCCTGGTATGATTACCGTCAAAGACACCGAGGTGTCCGGGAAAAGCGGGGCCCAGTTCGGAGATCACCTCCGTCGGAAGCACACAGGGCAACGGCCAGCCACCCGGTTTGACCAAATTCGTCGCGACTGTCAATTGATGCCCTGGGACAAAAGACACCGCGGTCAGGTCGTAAGCCTGTGTGGCTGGGAGGTGCTCAGCCAAGGTAAGGACGGGGACCTGCCTCAGCCTGACCTGTGCATAATGCTCGATAAGCGTATCAAGAAGAGTCGCAGCATTAAAGAACGCAAGGGACCCGGGCACACGGACAGCTTCGTCCAACAGAGTGGTCAGGCCGTCATCATCAATGCGCTCCCGCACCTCATCAACTCCAAGGCCAGCACCATAGGCAGGGACTGACAGACCATGGCGGCTGTCAGGGCCTGATTCAGGGCGCCGCGACCAAAGTGGGCGGGGTATCTCAAGTACCTCCGAATGGGCCAGGGCATGCCTCTCATCACCACTGCCGGCTTTCCTGGTGCGATCAAGGATCTGAACCCCATTTGCTTGTTGGAAGCAGGTGTATAATAGCACCCAAATCGCAAACCGGTTGCGATGGGCCAGTGTCCGTGTACCACGGTCGCAACCGATCCTAAGCATGCGTAGGTTCGGGCACGCCAAACCAAGCAGGAGTAGGTGCACAGCACCAATGGCTACCACAACATGCAGGATGTAGCCCAGGGTCCAGCGTGGATCGGAGGCAGTGACAGCCATAAGGAAGAGGAGGACAATTCCGGCGCCTGTGGAAAAGGCGACTTGCAAAATTCCAGAAATGCACATGGCTACTCGACTCTCCCAAGCATGTTGGCTGGAGGGACCGGCGTCCATTGACCCAAGTCCAGGTGGGATGCCGGCTGAAAAGCTCAGGCCTGCTGGAGGGCCAGTTGGGTCGTCCGGAGGCTGCATGTCATCATCATCACCCTCGTCTGCATCGGGTTGGTCGCCATTGTCGTCAGGCCCCCTGGGTGGTTCGATGCCTTGGTACCACCGCGGGGCAAACTCAATGGCGAGGGTCTGGCCGGCATGAACGCGGCGAGAGTGATTCTCCAACCCCGGTGCGGATGTCCCCCCATGCAGGCGAATACAGTGTCCAGGTGGACATCTGTGCATTTGCCTGCCACATATCTCTGCCACGTCCACGATGCCGTCGGGCGCAGAGGCCCACGAAATCCCCAGAAGGATCGGACGCAGGTCCATAATGAAGGGAACACGGCCCGAATCGGGGGTGCGGACAGCAAGAAAGACCTGTTTCGAGGCAAGGCCACGATGCGAATGGTTCCTGATCGGAGGCCATGCTGGCATAAAGGTCAACGAGGTGGGAGTGATACCGAGGTACTGCAAAAGCCAACAGCCGCACAGAGGAAAGGCGATCAGCGACATCCCGCTCCAGAGCCAGGTAGGCTTTGAGCTCCTTCACGTTGATATGCTGAGAGGGCCGTCCTTCAGCAACCCAGCAAGTCACAAACTGAAGAGCCCTGAGGAGCTTCCTCCACAGAGGGTGGGGGGTGAAGTTCTCACCTTCAGGCAGTTCTAACCCCTCAGACAAAGCACCCTTAGCTACCACCACCCACATCGGAGTGCGGGGGGGGGGGCGGCGTGCAGTAAATCTCTGGTGGAGTTGATCGGTGAGCAGCCAAACTCCATCCTCAGCTGGTCTGGGAAAAACTGGGTCATCACGCCAATCCGCAGGCGCCTGAAACATCTGCTCGAAGTCCAACGGCGGTGCAAGAGCATGTTCCATCGGGCAAATGGAAATAAGGTCACCCGGCTGAACAAAAATGCGCGCCTCGGCCGGAACAGCCCAGGGCACACCCTTGACGAATATCTGCGTCGGGGCGTCGTCTTGAATCCCGACCAGACGATAAACATCTCCAACGGAGAGGCTGGCCGGAACGAATTCCGCAAAGATTCGCACAGGGCTGTGGTAGCAGACAAACAGCACTGGTATACCTGCGGCCGGCCACGCCGGAATGGCCAGGACACACGCGAACGAAAAAGGGGGCTGTACCTGGACCGGAAGCATTTGAGGAAAGAGATGCGCACTTTCCGCATCCCTCTCCCTGGCTACAAGGGGAAGAATGTCTGCAGTCGTGGATGGGAGTCTGGCAGCAACAGAAACAATCTCTCCTTGATATTCAGGGGAGAGAATGAGGAAGTGCATGGTGATGGCTTCCTGGTCCAAGCGGGGCTCGGTGGCAAAGTCGAGCTCCTCAGAGTTCTCAGGTATGCTACCCCACACGCCATGCGCCCAATTCAAGGCGTCGATCAGGAGGAGCCTGCTGTGCAACTGGCAAGGACGAGGAACTGGAGGCAGCTGAGGACAAAGCAAGATGTTGCGGAACATAACCCAGCCTGAAAACCTGGCCTGGCACAGTCCTTTGGATGCCTGTCTGTTCCTCCTGGTCCAAAACAGCAATTTGCCAGCCTCGCGGGGCATCGAATCCTTGAAGCAGGGCATCAAGGTCAAGCCGTCCTCCCGGGGCATGGTGCGAGCGCCAGCGCTGCCCTAGGGCACGGCAGTCTAGAAGGACCAAATGACCGTAGAACCCTCCATCAGCATTGGATTCAGCGACCGCAACTACATTCCGGCACGGTGTGCCCTCAATGGCAACATCAGTCTGTCTGGGACATGCCGCGAAGAGTCGAAGCCTGTGTATGTGGACCTGAAGTGCCTCTGCGATGCTACTCCTGTACCTAATATGCTCCTCAGGATCTATCAGATGCAGGCCGCATTGGTCATGGGCCACTAGGCAGTAGGCACTGTCGACGGACGGCGCGGGGACCTCGGCATCGGGCGTCACAACCACACGCCTAAGGAGCATTTGACCTAGGACAGGCAATAAGGGAGGAGGGTACGCTACCGGCAGAAAGCAAATAAGCGCACCCGGAAACACATGAACCGGCTCCTCCGTTGTCAGCAGCAGCTCGTCATGCACAAGCCAAATATCCACGCCGAGTGAGTGCGGAAGGCCCGCAATTTGGACAAGCTCATGTCTGCAGACATAATCTGGAATAGACGCGGTGAAAAGGCGCCGATCCAAGAGAGATGTGTCTAGACAGACACCGTGGCAAGTGCGATCCCAATTCGGTGCCGCTAGGAAGACAGCGGTACCCGGGCGCGGCTGTGGCAAGATAGAGAGCAAAGAGGGAAAGACATTACGTATAGAGGGACAGCGGGCAGCTTGCAGGGCTACCACCAGCTCCTCTTCTGTGCACGGAATCTGAATGGCAACAGTGGCGCTTTCCGTGCGAAAACCCTCTTTGAGCACCGCGCAGTGAATCCACTGGGTGTTGTCACTGCTCTCACTGTCGGAGCCGGATGCATCGGAGTCGACCATGCCCCCTAAATCAAGGAAAGGGGGAAGGCTAGGCAGCCGTTGTCCTCCTAGGGCGAGCGTGGTGGAACGCAGCTCATTGAGGTGTCTGCTCTCAGCTTGGTTGCGACCCTGCAGCTCCTGGAGATATTTGCATGCGCGGCCGGCCGAGGCGGGGCCATCCATGGGCTTGGTACAGTTGAGCCGGAACTGCCCAGTGCGGACACTCACAGCACTTTCAGCAGGGACACTGAGGAACCCAAGCGCGGGAAGGTCGAAGCTCCAAGGAGGACCTGGCCAGCCCAAACAGCAAAATTTGGAGGCAGGGAGCCAGCCCGATAAGGAAAAGGCGGCATTACCAATCCCCTCTAGGCGGCGGCAGAGCTGCGTTATCAGGCCAACTTCATCTCGGCTCCCCCAAGGCTGGACATTGTGCAGATATCCTCTCAGGGATAGCCAGTCAGGCGCCGAGAGGAATTTGCCAACGGCACGACGTGTAAGACCAAGCAAGGCACGTGGAATGAATGCATGTCGTGTGCAACAATGTGCAAGTGCCTTGGCAATAGTAGAGGAACCCGAAGTGACGCCATCAACAGGAAGGCAAGCGGCAAGCCGTCAAGAGGGCAATTGCACAGCAAGTAGAGCGATATTCCGTCCCTGTATGCCCGTCGGGGGTCTCTTCTTGGCTGGAACAACCAGTTTTAGTGGGATTGCTCCCGTCGGGATCCACGGTAGCCGGCACTGGATTCGTCCTGTCACCACCCGTCTGGTCATCTGCGCCGTCCTCCTCATCGCTGTCATCCTCCCCCTGGGAATCATCAGAGGCAAGGGAGGACGGTGGAGGAGCATCTAAAATGAGCTCAGAGTTAAGGCGATAGCCAAAGATCAGGACGGACCCCTCAGGCGACATGCCCCGCTCAACTGCAGCAACCCTGGCACAGACAACGTGATGCAGAGTGGGGGGACGCAGGCCCAACCAATCGGCGAAACCCAACAGATCATCAATGCCTTCGGTGTAGGTGGTGATCACCCCAACGTTGGCCGGTCTTCCGTCAAGGAAGAGAAGGCGCCCTTGGCGACCCGGGAGCGCCCGGAGCGGAAAGACAGCTAGTGCTCCTTGGCATGGGAGCCCCTCATGGCAGTAGTCCCTAAAATGACATTGACCAAGGGGCCGAACGAAAAGAACGTCCGTTGCGGTCCGCTCGACAAGGTCAGCAAGGCGGTTGGTCAAAGGAGCAGCATCCACCTGATCCAAATCAAAGATCCTGTGCTGGTCTGATCTCAAAACCAAGAGCCTGTTGCCTGGTGGAGACTCCGGGAGCGCCGGATCCGGGAGCCAAGGTACGTGGTGACCAAGACGTTCGGCGAGATGCCCAAACCATTCAGGTGGGCTCTGAAGCGGCCGAAACTGGAGGACGTACCCTGTCCCAACATGGAAGCTCTCACCTGGTGTTTGAGGGGCCAGCGACCCAGCCACAAAGAGGTTCCATGTCATGGCGGAGTGTCGGGCTACCTCATGCTGGCACTCCCAGAAGGTCATCGGACTGACGACGACCTTGGCATATATGGGACCTTCGATCCCACTCATGTCGAAGACAATAGTGTGCCGACCACTAGGAGCATGCCAAGTTGGGACTAAAACCAGAGACCCGTAATCACGCCCAATCTGGGGTTGCGTCGGAATGAGGAGATCGAAGAAGGGTGGCAGTCTCCCCTCCAAAGAAGTCCGTACGTAGCGGAAGGCTTCCTGCTCAGTACAAGGCAGCCCAACTGTCGGCGTAGTAGTCAAGACATGATAGCCCGGGATATAAACCTGAAAGGTGCAGGGGGCGAATGTCTTGGCAGTGGCAGACATACATCCTGCAGATATGGTCTCGCTGTGCCCGTAAACAGTGACGGGCCTGCTGCCTCTAAGTTGCTGGGCATAATTTTCGGCCTCGGCAGCACTTATGGATGCTCTCCTCGGGTGCAGGTAGGCTGAAAGAGGGGCCGTTCCACTAAGGGCAACGTCAACCGGCTGCAGTGGTGTAGGAGAGGCAGACTCAAGGCCATGGTCGCCTCTGGGTGAGCGGCTGCGGAGCGAAATGTCGCTCCCTTGGTCAGATGCTTCGTCAATGGGGTCCTCATCTTGACCAGTTCCGGACTCAGCACCTTCGTCCCCTCCACCTGCCTGTGGTTGGCTGTTCGTGCTGTAATCACTATCGGGAACAGCACGAAAGACGATGATATCACCGGAAGTGATATCAAGGTAATACCCCCGAGATTCCCTCCCAACGACTTCAATGTCAACACTTCGGGGGAGCTCCTTGTCGTGTGCATGGAGGACCGTCGGGAGATGGAGGCTATCTGAGGACTGGCACCAACCAAAGGGTCTTACCCCTATGGGACGGAAGTCAAGGAAAGCATAGACTGCCGGGTTCTCGCCTGTGTGAGGGGTCCCAGTGGACCCAGAAGGCAGGTCCACTAGCATCGCGATGCCGTAGCAACATCGCCCATGCAGGCACAAGTCTGCAATGAGCGGCCCCGTGGCAAGCGAGAAGCTTGTGTTTTCAACTCGACATCCAACTGTCGTGGCCGCGGCGGCATGCATGTGTTCGTGGGAACTTAATGGTGTCTGTAGAAACCAGCGATGTTCACCATACAATAAACAGACCCCTTCCGGCGGACCGGCACGCATGGACTCAAGAGAAGCCCAAAGGCTAGGTTGTCTTAACATGGCACCTTGGGTCGGCCCCGGTCGGTAAGGGTGCCTTTCGTCACAGACAGTCAAGAGCGCGCCGTGCACCAACAGCAAGTCTTCTCCGATAGGGTGCGGTGACCGAGACCGGCCTATGTACAGGTCAACATTAAAGCTCCCGACTGGTATCATGGGGATCATGAAGGAGACCCAATCCGCAAAACTGAGTTTGGCAGGGAGAACCGTGGCAAAAACGTGTCCTCCTGCGGGGCGCAGGTTGAGGACAACCGTAGCGTGGTCATGCTCCTCGAGGGCACCTGTGTACGCTACGTAGGTGAGCACACCATCGTGTGGGGAAGGGTCTACCGGAGAGATACAGTCTAGTAGCTCAAAAGGGAGCGCAGCCGCAGTATGCCTCACTGACATAAGTAGGTCTGAGGCCTTTGCACCTCGCGGGACCTCCAGAGTGACAAAGCTGGTCTGGTAATGCGGAGCCATAACGGCGACACATATACGGGGAATGTGGTCTCCAGCTTCTGGGGGTCTTGCTGAGAGCGAGGGTGTCTCATCAGGTACGGATCCAATGGTCTGAGTATTGTCCAAGACGCCCTGACTCCCATGATCCGCGAGGAAGGTTCCCGCCAGGACAGTGAGTTCACTGGCAAAGTCCTCCGGCACAGCCCACACACAAACCGGTAGACTGTGAAGTCCCACGAAAAAGGCAGCACGTGACCAGAGACAATGCAGGCCCCACGGTCGTCTGGCCCTACGTGCCCTTGGGAGGGGGTGCCAACGTAAGACTGACTTATGCGATCCTATGCTGCCCAGGGGTGCAATGATAGCCTGTCCGGCCCTGGCAGAAAACGGTATGAATCGCTTACTGGTCTTACGCGGAAGCAAACACCTAGAGGTGATGTCCCCTAGAGCCAGCAGAGTGGCAAGGCTGAGAAGCACAAGGACCGATGCTGACTGATGAGATAGCCAAACAAGGACAGCGGCTACCCCAGATTCCTGACCAGGCTGAACCTGTAGCCGGGCGTGTGCCCCAGAGCAACCGATGCACATCTTTTGCGCTCCGGCCACAGGTTCGCTGCGATCACTTAAAATAGGCTTGCACCCCTCAGGCCGTGGACGTAGACGAGTCCTGCAGTGATGAAGAGCAGGGCACTCTGTTCTGCTTAGTGGCATGGGGCCAAGAACACTGGCGGGAGCAAAAGAAAAGCAATGACTGAGAGTGAACTGCTCCGGCGGAGGAGAGAAAACCCTACCACAAGCCCAGTGGTGGGTGATCTCTCGCGAGGAAGGAGCCTGAGAGCATCCGTCGGAAAATGCGCCAAGACAAGCGCCCCGCGGCGGAGCCCCAGAAAAGGATGTGTGGCTGAATCCAGGGCCTTGCGGCGGGGGAGGCCATCCCAACCTGGAATCCAAACAGGTGGGCGGTCCTCGCGAAGAAAAGGCAGCAGTCCCACAGCAAGGCCCACAAACACAGTGAGCTTGCTGCAGGTGCCGCAGCGACATTGTAGAGGCAAAAAGCCATAGAACCTCTGTGGCCGAGGAGGCAGGTAAGCGGCTAAGTCCAGAGCCTTGTGGCGGGGGAGTCCGGCCCAACCTGGAACCCAAACAGGTGAGCAGTCCTCGCGAGGAAGAAGCAGCAGTCCCACAACAGGACCCACAAAACCAGTGAGCCGGTTGTAGGTGCTGCAACGACGTGACAGAGACGGGAGCCCAGCAAAGGAAGACTACCCCTTCAACGAAGGCTACAAGAAACGAAAGAGCCACGCCTTCCACAATCGAACCAACACCGCGGTTCAAAGTCAGTCCGAAGGGCAACGTAGTCCTTGGAACTGCACCCAACCGCAGTTCCAAAGGCCTAGGGCCCGCCAGACTGTCAGAGAACCACAGGTCGGCGACTGCGGCCAGGGGGCTCTTCCATCTAAGGAGTTTCACTTCTTGTCCGGGTCTCCGTCGTCGTCGTCGAGGACGGATGCCTGTTCCCTGACTGACCGTCCTGGCGGAACTGTGGCAGTCGGGATGGTCGACGCAACTGCTGCGTCCGGGGCCCTGAAGGGGCGGAGCGCAATGCCACCCTGACCAGCCATCTCCTGTGCACGCCTGGCCTCCAGCTTGGCGTGCAGATCCGTTCCTATCAGGGGAGCCTTGGCAGGGGGATGCTTGGTGGCGTCCTTGACATTGTTTCGGGGTGCCTCTACCGTCGTAGGTACCCGCTGCTGAGAGGGATCTCGCTGTCCTGGGTGTTGTGGCTTCTTGCCAACAGTGTCCACCGCCGCATCCACAAAGGGGTTCCCTGAAGTCGGAGAGTGCGGTGGGAAAGGCGCCGGGCGGCTGCTCCTGGCCGCTGGTGACATGGCGTTGTAGGACTTTCCCGGTTCCGGAGGCCCAGAAGGGCATCCAAGGCACGGTTCTCCAGCATTTGGAGGGTACCAAGACTTATTGGGCTCCCATGGAAGTGGCACGGTATGTAGTCCCGGAGGTAGAGCCGCACTTATCTGTCCAAGGTCCATCCCTGGTGGTAGTGCTGCAAGGGTCGCCGCCAGGACCCGAGCAGCATCTGCAGGTTGTAAGAATCTGCCCTCTGGGTTGCCGAGTGCCGGTGCAGAGCCTAGAGAGGCCGAAGACGCCCTGCGTGCGGCTGCCATTGCATCGCCAAGGAAGTCCGTTGCCGGTCCAGGGCCATCCTCCGAAGCAAGCAACTCGTCCCAGGCATCTGGCCCCTCCATCGGTTGGTCCTTGGGCTTCGGGAAGTCCGTTGCCGGTCCAGGGCCATCCTCCGAAGCAAGCAACTCGTCCCAGGCATCTGGCCCCTCCATCGGTTGGTCCTTGGGCTTCGGCCCGTGCGCAACCAAGTCCTGTACTTCCGCAGACGCCTCGACCCCTTGTCGTGTTGCAGCCGCAATGTCCTCGTCGATCTTGAGGAGGTCCTGCTCGTAGCGTCGCCTCTGCTCCATGAAGTCCGCCCTGGACTTCTTGGCAAAGGCCAACCATTGGGCTTCCTTCCTCTCCTTGTCCTCTTGTAGCCTTCGGACTCTGCCGTCGGCCCTTCTGGCGGTGGAGACAATCTTTTGGATCTCTCGCATGAGGTCCGCATTCCCATGTTCCCCACCAGTCGGTCCCTTGGGAGGCTTCTCTGGTGGTACAGGCATCTGGTCGTATCTCGAAGTCGCCGCAGCCTTGGCCTTGGGAGATGCCGACGGCCGCGATCCAGACCACAAGTGCCATGGCCTTTCCGTCTCGCCTTGGGCTCGTTGCCCCTGTCCTTGCCATCCCTTGCTCCACTTGTCTCGTCTGCCCATGCGCAGCTTCACGTAGCGTGGTGCAGAGTGATGTCGCTCAAGAAGAGCGATGTCAGAACGACGAGGTTCCAGGCCTCGCCTTCTATGGCTCCACACCCTACGGCGAGCCCGCTGCCTACGTCTACGTAGGTTTCGGTGCCACGAGGGGCTGTGCACCGCACCCTCAGCACCAGACGCCGTGGGAGTATACCCACTGGGGCTCCGGCAATGCGAGGCTACCAGGGCCTTCCGCTCGATCCAGAACCCTATATATATATATATATATATGTCTGTCGGTCCACCCAAGCCGAAAACATCCAAGACCTCTGCATCTCCAAACCCGCCAAGCTCTGATTGCACCATGCCAGAGCTTTTTATATAGGGCCTTCGTTCCTTTCAACCAGGATAATGTCCGCATACTAACCTAAACCCTAAACCCCAAACCCCAAACCCTAAACCCCAAACCCTAAACCCTAAACCCCAAACTTATAAACCCTAAATCCTGAACCCCAAACCCCAAAACCCCAAACCCTACACCCTAAACCCTCCGTCATCTTGTTTTTTGTGTAGTTCATCCAGAAGTGATTCGCTTCTGGATTGTCCCATGACCGCATGCATAAACCCCAAACCCCAAACCCTAAACCCCTCAACCCCTCAACCCTACACCCTAAACCCGAAACCCTAAACCCCCAACCCTAAACCCCTAAACCCTAAACCCTAAACCCCCAACCCCAAACCCCCAAACCCCTAAACCCCTAAACCCCCAGCCCTGAAGAATTTGAGATTGGGTGCTCCGGCTGAAGCTCTTCAGGGTTCCTTTAGGGGAGCCCTTGAAGGCTCCCTTTTAGGGTTTAGGGTTTAAGGTTTAGGGTTTAGGGTTTAGGGCTTCAGGGCTCCTTTTTAGGGTTCAGGGTTTAGGGCTTCAGCGCTTCTTTTGGGGTTTGGGGCCTAGGGCAAGATCCGGCCCGGCCCCGAAATCGGATATTCTGGCTTTATGGTTTGAGGTTTAGGGCTTACGGTTTGGGGTTTGGGGTTTAGGGTTTGGGGTTTTGGGTTGGGGGTTTAGGGTTTAGGGTTTGAGGTTTTTGTTTTAGGGTTTGGGGTTTAGGGTTTGGGGTTTAGGGTTTGGGGCTTTGGGTTTAGGGCTTGGGGTTTAGAGTTTAGGCTTTGGAGTTTAGAGTTTAGCCTTTGGGGTTGAGGGTTTGGAGTTTAGGGTTGAGGGCTTGGGGTGTCTACAACTTTCCGAAGAATGAAATTGGGGGTTTCCGAAAATAGGGGATCCTGAGAAAGTACCCTGAATAATAGGATCCTTATTATAAGGACCCCAAATAAGGTACCCTAATTTTCGGAAACTCCCAAATCTCAGCTACCTGGGGCGGCGGCAAGGTTGTGAAGGTCCTCTGCGCCTTCGCGCGCCATGCTTGAAAAGTCTTCAATCGTTTAGGCTTTGGGGTTTAGGGTTTAGGGTTTAGGGGTTTAGGGGATTTAGGGTTTAGGGTTTAGAGTTTAGGGTTCAGGGGTTTAGGGTGAGTTTAGAAGAGTGAAGGGCTAACCTCCGGGTTTAAGTTTGATATTACTATCAATATCAACTAGTTTTAACATTCCTACAAACACTAGTGACGGATGGGTAAAAGTTGTTTGGTTGAGCTGCTCTTCTCCGGGTAGGAATCTGGCTTCGGGTTCGAGGCTTTAGGTTCAAGGGCTTCGGGTTTAGGGTTTGGTTTAGGGTTTAGGGTTTAGGGTATTCGTGACGAACCTAAACGCCCAGCACATGAGTTGAAACCTGAACAGCAAACCCAGGATCATGTGGGCCGCAACCGCGAGCAAACAACCCCGAAACCCAAATTCCCTACTATATAGTATACTATACAGGTCGGCGCGGTTTCCATTTCTATTCTTGAGGTTTCCTTAATACACGTATAAGATACGCCCAAGCCCTCTTCTAAGTGCGAGGGTCGGGGGACTTAGTAAGTAGATATTAAGTAGACTTATAAGTACCCTAAAAGGGATCCTAAGTGGGGTTATAGTACTTATAAATCTATCAAATAACTAGTTACTAAGTCCCCCGACCCTCCAAGTATATAAGCAAATCTTAGCCCTGAATCCTGAACTCTGGAGACCATCCAACAGTCCTCCCTGAGCCATCAACGAAAAACCACCCGGATTCGCAAAATTCACATGGCTGCGAAAAGTTGTATCGGGTTATCTCCAGGGGCTGTTTAATAATATGAAGCGCGCGGGTAAATTTTAATACATATCTATATATATGGGAAGACCTACAACTCTTACGTCCCACGGCCAAAGCAACCCCACATGGAAACCCTGTCCTGCAATCCCAACAGCAGTAGACCCTGCTTGTTATTCCTGAATCGTGAAACCTGAACCCTTAAATCCAAACTCAAGAAACAAGTAGGCCCCACGAACCACTGCAGGCCCCCGCTCAGGCAACAGTGAAAGTCTAGAGCGGGAAAAACAACGGGCTACATAATCAGATATGGACACAGATTTTGGGGAGCTGATACCAGGAATTTCTTTTTAAGACCCTCAAGACTACGAGTATTCTCTGTTCAGGCCCTTATAGTAGATCACGAAATCCCAACACACGAAAGCCTCAAACCCTGAACCTCGAATTAGAAACCCTAATTGTCACCAACACCGCAGAGTTTAGAGTTCAGGGGGGCATTTAGGGTTCAGGATCTGTGGCTGCGAGCTTTTCCGGCATTCCGCCACGAGGCAGCGAGAGTCCGGACTAACTGCGCGAAGGGCATAGAGGCATAGCGGGAGCAAGCAGCCCTTGCAAAGATAACACTGGGCACACCATAGAACTGAAAGTCTCGCAACGGTAGGACTCAATGGAGTTCTGTTCAAAGAAACCAATGTAACGGAAACCTAATTTTCCATAAGCCCACAACAGCCCTAAACCCTAAACCCTAAACCCGAAACCCCTACAGCCGTAGCGTGAACCGGTTTCAAATCTTACCAGGGTCGTGCAGTTTATTGCAAGCCCTAAACCCAAAAGCCCTAGACCCTAGCCGACAGGCTGTAACAGCGGCATGACTAGCTAGCTAGCTTACATCAGCGGTTTGTCGGCTAAGCTTCAGGATTTGCTGCGTGCACCAGTACCTAAGCCCAGTCTACAGCGAATCTGCCCTTGGTGTCAAACATGTATGGAATATGAGTATATATGGTTGCGCCCCGGCGGGCCCCCCCCCCTCCCCCCTCCATGGTTCAGTGTGTATATATATATATATACACACAATTACACAGGCATAACGATATGTGTTTCCCCCGGCCCCCCTGTGGAACGGGACAGCCCGCTTCCGCGGCTCTGTGATCCTCCGTCTGTGTGTAGGTTCCAGATGAGGAAGGAAAACCCCCGCCCCCCCCGTGGAACAGGACTGGGTTTCCTT
>CAJNDV010000155.1:2365-18158 GCA_905221635.1 Symbiodinium sp. CCMP2456
TAGTAGTAGTAGTAGTGGTAGCAGAGGCAGAAGCAGAAGCAGAAGCAGAAGAAGAAGTAGTAGTAGTAGTAGCAGTAGGAGGAGGAGGAGGAGGAGGAGTAAGAGCAGGAGTAGGATTAGGAGCATGAGTAGGGGTAGGAGTAGGAGCAGGAGTAGGAGCAGGAGGAGTAGGAGTAGCAGTAGCAAGTCTGGCCTCATGGGTTTTTGTAAAACAGGGAATCATCACCGTCCCCATAACCATCCATTATTTCGCCACGCGCTCCTCACCATTGTCGTTGCGAGCACACCTAAACGCTGAGAGCCTGAAGCCCCCACACCCTACCCCTAAGACCTTGCACCCCAGAAGCCTCAGACCCGCAGTCTCGTCAGGTCCAACGGACCCCTGTGTCGGAGGCATCGGTCCGGGAGGCCGGGCACCACAAGTAAGTAGCAAAAAGGGCGCGATGAATTTATATCAAGCTCCTTCCAAAAGGAGATCCCAACCACACCGGGAGCCGGCCTTGCTGCAGTTTGGGAAGCCGCCTTTCAACTTTTGAACAATTGCCGTATCGGGCAGATGAATATGAACCAAGTGCTACCTATGAGCGTGGAGTTATCTTTGATATTGCTGGGCCGTAATTGTTCTCTGTTTTCGGTACGACGCTGTGTCTGTGTATTACCATGACCGTCAACATCAGGCCCTCTATACATGGATCGGAGGGGTAAAAAGACGATTTCTGCGGTCGCTGTCGTGGGATTTCTGAGTTGCCAACCGGAGCCCCGAAAGTGCCCGTTAGTATACAGCCAGCCCCTAAACCCTAAACCCGGCTATGGGATGCCAAGTCCAGGAGAATCTAAGGCTCAGGGCTTCTGTAAGTATTCTGGTCCTTGAAGATTCCGACCCCAACAGCTTCCGACATCTCTGGCAGGTATTAATGTAGGGGCTTAAATCATTAACCTTAGAAAAATTACGGTATAGTGGGCCCGAAAACCCTGGTCCAACTATTAAGGCCCCTAAACTAAGCCTTATAGTATAACCCCTAAAGGGACCCTTTTGAAGGAGCCTTGTTCTAGTTGTGAAGGCCCTACATTAAGCTGTGCCGCCAAGAACTTGCAGCTTTCAGGGCTTCAGGTCTTAAAGCCCGATGTCTCGCACTTGCCAAAGCTTCTGGTTTAGGGTTTAGGGTTTAGGCCAGATCAATTTCGCCTTTGGGCATAGCAACGAAGGCCCAAGTCTTGTCATATGATCTGCAAACCCCAAGACCGCCTGTGTTTTATCATGCTTTCGCGGACCCTTTGCCGAAAGGAGGCCATGCCGAGAATGCGCAGGGAAGTGACTGGGGCTCTGGCTTCTCGACGAAGTGACGGGACGAGGGTTCGGGGTTTAGGCCTTGGGCTCGGGATGGTTTGGGTTTTGGGGGAGCAGGTTTAGGGTTTTGGATTTAGGTTTTAGGGGGGTCCGGGATGACCTGGGTTTAAGAGTTTTGCTTGCACGAGTTGAGTGAAGTTTAGTGCATGACTTCAAGAAGCAGCGGTAAGGGGGTCCCCATCTCACCTGCAGCGTATTACACATGTTTGGACTGTTGTATTCATTTATTTCAGGTACAAGGCACCGGGTCCTAAATCCTAAGGCCGGCTGGGGGACGAAACGAAAGTGTTCATTTCAGCCGTGTTCAGCCTTTGTCGAGCTGCAGGCTCAAGGTGTTCGTCCAAATCCGAGGGTCATGTTCCCTAAAGGACGTGGGCTTGTGTCCGGAAACCTGCATCTGAGCCGAGTAAGATTAGATTGTTACAACCGTCCTCGTCTTGGGCCGGGCACATCCTGCTTGTTTCGTCTTGTCTTTGCAGAGAAATGCTAGGCTTGCTGATCAACGCAGATTCACACTGCATGAAGCCTCAGAAGAACCTGCACCGCGAAATCCTCTCAGCGCTAGGCACCGCGACCCGGTCCGCTAAGCCCCTGAACTGTAAAAACGTCTTATCCTCCCCAAGCCCTAAGCCTAATGCCTATATAGAAGCTATAATGATATTCTCATTCCTTCCATACCAATAATACTATAACATACCACAAAACCCTATTCTCAAGAGGGCGCACCTGTCACTCTGCCTTTCTTTGCTCGCCCAGACGTTCAGCCCACTCCACCACAACACCCTACTCTGATTATCGAGGCTCCACCACAACACCCTATTCTAATATTCGAGGCCCCACCACAAAACCCTATTCTAATATTCGAGGCCCCTACTTTGCGGGGCAAGGTCAGAGCCCGCCCAAGCAAGGCAACGAGCACCAAGGCACGGGTCAACAAGGCCGAACCTAGAAAGGGTTACTCCTACTTGGAGGGTCGGGGGACTTAGTAAGGGTAATAAGTAGACTTATAAGTACCCTGAAAGGGATCCTAATTGGGGTTGGGATACTTATAACTCTATAAGATAACTACTTACTAAGTCCCCCGACCCTCCAAGTAGGGTGCTGCTAGGGATACCATAGGGCTGCTATGGGGTTTACTATGAGGGTACAACAGACTCCGAACAACCCCCGTAATGAAACAATGTACGTGAAATTGAAGCGGGAGCCGTGATATGACTTCAGATAATTATGTTCCTGGGTTTTGGAGTCTCTCTTTAGGATTTTGCGTTTGTAGGTAGGGTTATACGTGAGCATTAGGATTATGGGGCGTCGAGCTGTGGGCTTAGAGAGTATACGGTTTGGCAGGGCTTCTCGGGGGTCGCGAACGGGGGTTTGCCTGCAACCGAAGGCTCTTTGAGGGCTGTTAGAGAGGAAGTCGATTCTGTCGGATTTTGAGTATCTCAGATAAGATGCCTGGCGCGTAGCCACGCAGACTTTGGCAGTGCATAATCGCAATCCAGCCCTGGAAACCCAGTTATTGAAAATTAGGTTCTATAGTAGATTGCTGCGCCTAGTGTTGAGACCATCTAATGTGCAAAAGACTTTGGACGTCCTGGGAATTTGTTTTATGATTGAAGTATGTTCTTTTTTACGTTTTGCATTTATGTTTTGTTGTGCTTGCCGTTTCAGGTTTACGAAATATTTATGTGTTCTAAGAGTTTGTTTAAGTTTTTGTGTTTTTATTGATTTTCGCTGCAGGGCCCTAGCTTGGCCCTGAAAAAGTATGATTTTTCTGAGGAAATACTATGAAGCCATGCAAAATCCATAAGTTTCCTAGGAATATGTAAGATTGTCCTCTGATTTGGTTAGGAAATCCTAGCAAATTCCCGCAAAATCCATCAATTTCCTAGGAAACCAAAGATTTTCCTAGGATGTCCTAGGCTGGGCTAGCCAGATCACCAAAAGGAACATTAAAAACAACATAAACCTTTCGATGAATTTTATTAAAACAAATATGATTTTTTATGTGTTGTTTATGATTTTGGCTGCCAGGCCCTAGCCTGGCCTTGGCAAAGTATGATTTTGCTAGGGAAATCATATGAAAATCATACAAAATCCATTAGTCTCGTATGAAAATGCGGGATTTTACTTCGCAAGTTCATTCAAAAAACAACGACTAGTTCCTAGTAAAACCTAGGATTCTCCGAAAAATCCTAGCCCTGGCTAGCCAAATTAACAAAAAACTTAAATAGCCATAAACCAACGTCAACAAACCATAAACAAACCATCAACAAAAGCATAAAGCAACATAGATGCAACACCACAGAAAACGCAGATCGTAAATAAACCGTAAATGCACAACCTAAAAGAAACCCAAATAAACCATAAAAGAAATTAATCAAGGATTCATCCCTTAGCCAGCAAAAGACTGTCTTAAGCCTAGTGCATCCAGGGAAACATACCCTGAACCCTGAACCCAAAATCGAAAAAAGCTTTAAAACACCACGCTAAACTAAAGCCCTGAATGCGAAATCCGAGAACTCGAACCAAAAAACCCTAAATGTCTTAGAACCCTTCAAGACCCCCAAAGGCCCTAAACCCAAGAGCCATGACTTGGCTTGGGGCAGGCCAATCCCAAAGCTGGCGGAACGCAGGTGGCGCCGGCGAAGAGGAGGATCGACTATTTTAGGCATCATAGGAGCCTGACATAATGAGTAATCGTATCACGTTAAAGGAATCCTTAGCAAAATCATCATCATGTCATGAACTACTGCCGGAGCGGGAAATGATGAGTATTTGTGTCCCTTTAAAAGGAGGTTTCAAAGGAAGCCTTAAGCAGACCTTCTTGGGATCCTTAGTAGAATAATCATCGCATAATATGTCCAAAAACCTGTTGCGATTGTTAAGGCCCTAGTACTACTCGGTGGTTCAGAGCTTCGCAAAACACAGCTGAGTTGAAGCCGCCAGCACCACTGTCGAGGCCATGCTCGTAAGTTGAAGCATGACCCAAGCAATATCTTGCAACGCGAAAAGTCATCGGTAAGCGGCTCCACCACAAAACACCAGGCCGCAACACCGTAAACCCTAAAAGCCTTATAACAGTAGACCTTACAAAGACCCTAAACTTAAACCCTTAGCCCTTAACCCTGAGCCAAAACCTGACGTTTCCTACAAGACAGCTTCAACAGTCTTCCATGCAAAACTCCAGCCTAGGTTCTTGTTAGTGAACTTGTATTTAGAGAACAGGTGACAATGGGGGTGCGCAGAGAACGGTATGCCTGCCTTTCCTTTGTCATTTAAGCCAAGTTCCTCAACGCGAACCCGGTACTCACTCCGACATTTCGCCCTCCACTGGCCATTTCGCCGGTTGTCATGTTGCCTACTGGCCATTGGTGCTGTGTGCGGCTACATTATGGTGTTAAACCACCAAGGTCTTAATCCTGTGATGACAAAAAATGGGGGTGTTGTCAAAATCATGGTCCCTTTTTGGGTCCGTAGTAAAACACGGCACCTAACATTTAGGGTACCCAAAAAGGGACCCCTTTGACAACCACCCAAATGTCAAGCCCTGCCGCTCCGAAATGCAGCCCAAATCCTTCAACCTGAGATTCCGGGCTCCAAACTGGAGTTTGTGAGACATCGGAGTCTCAAATTCAGGGTCCTTGTGGAAAGCTAGTGTTATCTAGTTTGGGTCGAAATTCGGGTCCCTGATGTTTCTGCAACTCACAAATGCCTCCAAGCATTCCCAGTTTGGCGATTGTTAGCTGCGATGCTCCTCAGGGTGGTCAGGAAGAGCCCGCAGAAGCACAGCAAGGCAAGCCATGGATTCACCGGTTTACGTGAACGACTCCGGGTAGCCTAAACCTAAAACCCACAAGCTACTTATCAGTTCGCCCTTTTGCTTCTTCATCGGTTTTCATCTCGAGGCTTTGGGGAGCCCACGGGTAGGGGCTGGTTTAGGGGGCTTCGGTCTGAAAACGTTGCACCTTCATGTCCCTTGAGTGTTTAGAGTGTTAGCGCATACTGGGTTTTGAGGTTTGGTAGTTTGCGTTTGTTTTTGCAGCTTTGAGTCTGTTCGGCCCACGTCCAAGACCGGGGAACTTGTCCCGAAAGCAGGGAACTTCTACAAAGCTTTGCGAAAGCCCGAACATGCCCCAAGCCGGCGACAATGATCCAAGAAACCCTGAAAAGACCTAAACTCCTGAAAACCCTAAACCTACATGCCCTGTCACCCCCGAAACGCAAGACTAAGGCCCACCCTAAGCCACGGACCCTTGTTAGCAGGGAATTGCTATTGCTTGTTCGTGTTTCCACCTTTGCTTTCATGATTCGTTACACCTCGCCGATCTACGACCACAGGCCTCGCCTGCATTGTCCGAGTGTGAGAGCCGAAACCCCTGAACCAAACCCGCGAACCCCCAAACCGTAGCCCCCTGAACCCTAACTCCAAGCCCCTAAACCCGAAACCCCTGAACCAAACCCCCGAACCCCTAAACCCTAAATCCCCGAACCCCCGAACCCCTGAACCCTAAACCCTGAACCCTAAACCATAAACCCTACACCCTAAACCCTAAACCCTAATGGCTAAGACCCTGAACCCTACCACCAAGGTGGCCCCTCAGGCGGCTCACATGGCGCGAGCCATTCGGGCTCCGGCCCAGGCCGGGGCGGCCAAGAGACAGGCAGAGCAGATGGAGGCGGACGTCAAGCTTGTTTAGGGTTTAGGGTTTACTTAGGTTTNNGGGGGGGGGGGGGGGGGGGTGCCAGCGGTATTGGTTATCGGTGCTTTACAATGAGTTATTATGAATGTTAGATAAGGGGTTTACACTTTGGTGTTGATTTTTTGATAGGCTAAGGAATCGATAAGGTATAGCATGAAGGTAAGATGCTTCTTGGCGATCGTAACTTTATCAACGCCCTAAAGCCCAAACCCGTAAACCCTAATCCCCCACACCCTAAACCCAAACCCCCAAACCCTAGACCCTAACCCCAAAACCCTTGACCTTAAACCCTAAACTCTAACCCCAAAACCCTTAAAACCTAAAGATCCCTTAGAAGAAACCAGGATGGCGTCAGCCTGCGGGAGCCGATGGGGCGGCTGCGGCAGCCAGCGCCGCCGGTGGAACCGGAGGACAGTGGACAAGCGGAGGAGGTGGAGCTGGAGGTGCCGAATGAACCTAAATAGTTCTACACACCTAATGTGTGCATATAATAGATATGTATATATATATATATATAGATGTATATGTGTACGTAAACTTTGTATACATACATCGACATGCTTATACTTCTGGTTATATATATATACACATACATGTATGTATGTATGTATGTATGTATGTATGTATGTATGTATGTATTTATGTATGTATGTATGTATGTATGTAGGTAGGTGGGTAGGTAGGTAGGTAGGTAGGTAGGTAGGTAGGTAGGTAGGTAGGTATGTAGGTATGTCTGCATGTATGTATGCACGTATGTATATACCTATATACTATATTTAAATAAACAAACAAAAAATATATATATATATATATATATATATGTATATTCGTATTTGCAGTTACACACTGTAGATACAGCTTCACGGAGCTCCCGAATCCTTCAAGCACAGGTGCCAGACCGGGATCCGGACAGGCTGGTGGCCCCGGGATCGAAGGCAGAAGATAGGCTACCCAGTGGTAGCCTTTTGCCCTTTTTGTTCTGTGGATTCCCTACGGCCTAAACCCTCAACCCCTAAACCCTAAACCCCCAATCCCTAAAGCTTATTATAACCCAATAGTAGTAGAAAAGAGTACGATAGGGGCCTTTTCAATTACCTATACTATTGTGGTTGGGATCCTTATTATAGGTTCTTAGATATGGTACTATATACCCCGAAACCCCGTTCGAATTATTACAATTATTATTATTATCATTGTTATTATTATTATTATTAAGGCTACGGCTACTCGGGAACCCAGGAAGCACAGCCGGACAACATGGCCAGGCTCGCCAAAAAGGCGCTGGAATAGCGAGTAGGGTTTAGGGTTCCGTTAATAGAGCTATAAGGGCTACTATACGGGTACCATAGGGTTTTAGGGTTAAGGGTTTAGAGGTTTAGGGTTTACGCTTTAGGGCTTCTTCTTTAGGCTTCCTTAGTACACGGATAACAGAATATACCCCCAAGCCCGATTAAAATTGTTTCATGCCCCTTATAGAGCGACCCCCATAGATCTTCTTTATTAAAGGGCACCCTATTCTAATTGTTAAGGCCCGAAAGAAGGCGCCAGCGGAGCGAACCTCCTTCGGCCTCTTGCGCCGAAGCGCAGCCTGAGCGCCCCTGCCGCCCTGCGGAGGCTGGTTGGGAGTTGCTTCTCTGCTTGGAGGTTTATGGGTAGTTATAAGTGGGGTTATAAGTCCTCTAATTTGGGTTATAAGTATAGTTACCCTACTTATAACCCTACTTATAACTACCCATGAACCTCCAAGTGCAAAGCTCCCCGAACAAACTTTTTGATGAGAATATGAATAGGAAGACCTGTCAGAATCGCTATTCCTTGTCATAATCGCGGTAGCATTACAGATAACGGCTACTTTAAAATATCGGAATGCCTTAGGAATGGCTCAAAAGCAGCAGTGCTCGAAGTGCTCTGCCGTGTTCTTCCTTAGGGCTGAGGCAAGGACTGCTAATATAGAAGCATGAATAATTACCAATATGATCTTCAGGGGTTCCTTATTATAAGCATAGTATAATATATCCCAAAACCATACGCGACTTGTTCAGGCCCCTACATTAGGAAGCCGAGCTCCCCGAAAGGTCGCCGGTTGAGTCTTCTGGGCCCCGGGATCTGCGCCTGGACGACGAGGTCACGTGGAAGGCTGCTCGACCGAATCGCCCTCGTTGTTTCAGACCACTCGGCAATAGGATGTCCGGAAGGAAGAAGGGTTCCAGTTGGCCGATTATTCAATGTATGGTACTTCCGCTCCTAATTCCAGCGCAAAACCCATCTGCATGTTAAGAGCTATGTGCACTGTGGGTGGTGGCCGTTCTGGTACAGGCACTAGCGACAGATTGTGTCGGAAGTTCCGTAAAGCGATCGTACTACAGCCTTCTCATCGCAGTGGCAGAAACCGGCAACATTTGGAAGTCGTCTCGGACGTCCGGTCAAGTTGGTCTAAGGTTATAAGTTATAAGCCACGTGGAGAAGACACCGGCTTGTATTGATGAGAGTGATTGGGCGATGAGCACCAAACAAAACCCTGAACCCCAAAACCCCAAAACCCTATAAACCCTAAATCCCCAAACCCTATAAACCCCCAAAACCTAAATCGTTAAGTACCAAACATCACCGCTACTTCGTTGACTGCAGTTTAGGAGGCTCCTCGCAACATCGCATTAAGTATGGTTTGGGGGTTTTAGGGGGTTTGGGATTTTGGGGGGTTTTAGGGTTTGGTGGTTCTAGAGGGTTTGGGGTTTCAGGTGATTGAGGGGTTTCAGAGTTTGGGGATCTTAGGGGTTTCAGGGGTTTTAGGGTTTGGTGTTTTTAGGGTTTGGGGGTTTTAAGGGGTTTTAGGGGGTAGGGTTTAGGGGCTCTAGGGTTTGGGGATTTTAGGGGTTTCAGGGTTTGGGGAGTTTAGGGTTTTTAGGGTTCGGGCTTTAGGCCCTAAACCCTAAACCCCGGGATTTAGGGTTCCCTTCATGGAAACTATACGGACTACTATATATAAAGGTGCCATAGGGTTTAGGGTTCAGACTTTAGGGGTTAAGTATAGGGGCTACTATATTTAAGGGTGCCATCGGGGTTTCAGGTGTAGGTTTACAAAAGCAACTGCAAGAACATCTGCCGTATCTTTGAGGTGCGGGCGAGTATGGCCAGGTCGTTAATGGAGACCTTCCCAAGCAATCTCACTGGGCCGACCCTTCGTCTCGAGATTTGGAGTCCAGAGTTTTGGGTTTACGTTGTACCCTGCCGGGCGAGCACTAGTCAAGCCTCGTGTAAAAAGAGTAGCACGCTCGGGGTGGCACGTAGACGGCGGGGTTTCTATATGGGAGTTTCCGAAAATTAGGGGTACCTTATTTTGGGGTGCTTCTAATAAGGATCCTACTATTTAGGCTGCTATATTAGGGTCCCCTATTTTCGGAAACCCCCATATTTGGCTGTTCTTCATGGTCGTGAGCTAAGCCTCAGTTTGTGTATTCGCTGCTTTGTGAAGGCGAGTAAGATGGTTCTGCAAGTCAAGCTTTCGGGTTGAGGATGGAGGGGTTGGGCTTATGGGAGGGTGAAGGGTGCCTGGCCCATGTAGGGTTACGCGTAGCTTTAGCCAGTCTGACACTCACCAACAAGTCTAAGTATCGTCGCCTCACTGGCATGCAGAATTGTTGTAGCGTCGGACCTCCCAGTGCCGCTAGGCCTTGCCTGAAGCAGACGCCCTCTAGGAGTGCTTCGAGGGATTCGAGGATCTGGGAGTTTGGATTCACGAGTGCGCGGGAGTTCAGGGCCGACAATGAAAGTGCACTGCTCATCTTTGCAAACTCCACGGGATCTGTTGTGTTGTAGATAGAGAAGATATTCCCATAAGAGACCCTCCTATCTCCCGCGAGCCGGCGCAGTGCCAGCACTGGCAATTGGCAATAGTAGTATGGAGGCAGAAGGGTCGTGGTGGTCGTGGTGGTAGTGGTGGTTTGTGGCAGCTGCGGTAGTGCGAGTAGAACTCGTATCATATCAGCCGAGTGCTTAAACAAAGTTGCCATGCGCGAGAGCGGCAATGAAATCATTTGAGGCATGAGGTGGTTGAAGTCTTGTGGCGCTCCATGGTTGCAAGTGTTGCTGGACTCTGGCATACCAAAACCTCAATTCCGGCATAGCGGCTTCGTGTTGTCTTGCCAAAGCTCATGCCTGCGAATCAAGAAGGACAGTTGGCTGGGAAGGAGGACGGTGATTGTGCAGGGCCTTCCAAATAGCAGCAGGTTTTCGCCTTACGCTACTTACGCGAACCCTGTTTAGTCACGGAGTGCTCTTAGGCATTGGTCTTCAGTTGGTATCGTCCGCCAGTCTCAATCATTCTGAAGCCGGAATCGCAGCCGGAAATCCTGGACAGCGTAGTCTCAGCAGGAAACTTTGCTTTTTATGGGCTCAAGATTTGGCTTAGGGCGTGGAGCTCAGGTATCTTCTACGAGAACGGTGGTCCTCAGGACCCTTTTCTGCAATTCAGCCCCGTCTAATACTTACACGAATCCAATGCCGACGCGCAGATTTAGCAACCTAACTAAATCCTGAGACCCTGAAGTCCTGAACCCGCCAGAACGCCAGTTCACACTGAGGCCCTCTACGGAAGCGGCAGTGAGCAGAACGCGCGCACATGCTGGGAGTATTTCGCCGGGGTCCCAGCTGAAGCATGCGGTGCCCCGTTATGTCTTTGACTTTTCTGAATATGTTCAACCTGGTCATCATGACTGTGACGATGATGTCGATCATGATGCTGATGACGATGATGACGATGGTGGTTATGATGACGGTCATGAACAAGGTTGGCATCATGACCATTATCAGCATTAATACCAGTCTTACAACATATCATTGTATCATGCCGGTGAAACACTACATCAGCATATGAGTGAGGCATCCTTTCAGTGCCTCAGAATTTCAAACCTGCTTATCAATGTGTCAGTATCTCCATATCTCAATACCAACAACCATATCAAGATCAGTAACATCAGAACTTTTGTCGCCGCCGCCGAAGCAGCAGCCGTAGCAGAAGTGCAACTCCGATCAATGATAAAGGCAATTCAAAGTTTGGCTGCCATGGCCCTCATGGCTACATCTGCACGTCTTGCCATGATAGCCTGTTTGTTTGTCGTATTGCCGTCGCTACACGCTTTCTGATTCTAAGCGATTTTGGTTGGTAGATGGTCGGTGTGCTCAGAAGTTGCCTATCACGATCTCGGCGTGCAAAGCTTATATCACAGACTCACGGGCCGGTCCCTTCAAGGGACGTGGTCAGGCTTGGGCGGTGCTTCCCCAACTAAGGTTCCAGTGGACCGGCTTTTCTACACACATGGGACGATCAGCTCGGTGCCACTTGCCCTACATGGCCGCACAGGAGTCGCAACGAGATATGACTTGCCATCAGTTTTCTTGGACGTAGAGAATTTCAGACGTTCGGGGTTTTTGTCGACATAGGGTTCAAGGATAGCTTGGGAGCTCGGCTTGAAATCCAGGGCTTTAGAGGCATTGCTTCATGTAGTAAGTGGCTAGTAGCAAAGGTTAGCAGTGATTTTTGAGAGTAGCAATAGTAGTGATGGTAGCAGCAGCAGCATCAGCAGCAGCAGCAGCAGCAGCCGCCGTAGCAGCAGTAATGGTGGCGCGGGAGGGGGAGGAGCAGCACGAGGAGGAGCCCAGACACTATAGGCATCATGACTGGTAATGGGAATGAGCCAGCCGTTGGCGAAGACTTATGACAGAGGAGACTGATGTTATGCGCTGCACGCGCTTCGCACCAGTAGGCGGTGGAGGTTCTGCTGCGGTATTGTTTCTTAGGGGGAGGCAACCAGCAAGCAGCTCTGGGTGTCAAAGTTTAGGCTGAGAGTCGGACTTCAATCACAAGAGCAAGAGCTTGTTGCAACCCTACACTTCTCAATGTCGATCTGCTACAAATCCCTCTTTGTGCTGCCGAGACTTGTATGCGATGTATCCCAACATCATGTGAACAATCTGATAATCTGAGACTTCCACAGCTTGTCTTTTAGGGTTTTGGGGTTTTATGTATAGTACATAATTTAATAAGGGTTATATAAGCCGTATATAAGGGTTACAGAAGAGGAATTGGAGGGTGTAGTTCTGGGGTGGTGTTCAGAATGCCTTAGAGTATAGTATCATGAAACCCACTGATATTCTCTGCAACCAGAGAACCTGAGCATGAGATTTCTGAGCCGCAAGAGGCCCATAACCCAAAATCACGCGAGCAGAGCCGCGCGCCTGAAGTCCACAGCCGGATGAATATTGAACACTGCAACACACTTTCTGACTCACCTCAATGTGCCCTAAACCCTAAACCCTAAAACCTTAAACCCTATACCACAGCTGATGCCTTTCTCTCCTTTAGCATGTTGACAGAGGAAGATGATTCCGAATGTCGTATTTTATGGAAACCCACTTACTGCTGTGGAAACCCCGGGTTCTCCCTACTTCGGTGGTCAGAAGTCTCCGGGTTTAGGAGGGTGTCGCTACGTCGGGTTTTCTCTATCAGCAGTAAATAGCGACCTCTACTGAAGGTTTCTGAACCAGAGGTTCGATAAACTTCATGCCCAAAGCTCAAAGGCTTGAACTCTGAACCCATTTAGAAACCTATTGAGTGAGCTTCTGTCGGCTCACATGATGTTCCAATTTTCTGTCTTTTACTAAAACACAAGCAAATTGCCCCTAAAGTGCTCACACAACTCAAAGGCACAAACTTGCAAAGGCCGTAGGCCCTGACCCTTAAAGCTATGCTGTACAACCAGCGTAGGGTGCAAACCTCTGTAAAACCCTTGAAAGCCCAATCCTAGTAAAGCCGCACAGGTTCTCCCACGGCGAGAAGCGCGGCTTCAATATTCGGAGCCTAGCGATTGATCTGGAGCGCGGGCGAGCCCCCTGGTGGCCATATGGCCGTGACAACTTGGGGTACATTATCTTGAAGTGCAAGATACTATGGGTTTCAAGTTTAGGGGCGTGCTATGAGAATTACTGGAATTGAGTAGGAAGTTCAACTTTGTAAAACCACGAAGCATGCTCGAGGTGATGGAGATTACTCTTGCATTTCTCTGTAGGCATAGGACTCATGGTGATGATGACGATGATAGAGTTAATGACCAGGACCATAGTATGACTGACCGAGTTTGTGATTTTCTGGTCTGTGGTCCTGTTTTCAAGATTCCAGATGTTCGCGGGAAAAAGGCACATGTTGCACATGCTGGTGTCGAATGGGGGGGGCCAACTCTAAACTATGAATTTTGGCTCCAGATATGCACACCAGCAATGATGCAAGGGATCAGGCACTGAGCCCTCTAGGTAGGCCATGGAACAGTGATCAAGACCCCCCCAGGCCACCCCCACCACCCAGGTTTTCAGGCAAGGCGTGTAGATCGGCTCAATAGATTTCAACAAAAGCAAAAACGAGCCTGGGGGAGTCGCTGACATGGTTTTTGCCTCATAGCCCCTTGCCGCTTGTAGTAGCAGGGGTTTCTGTGTTCTTGAGGACCCTTGGGAGTTTGTTGGTGCCCCGAAAAATTGAAAACCGCGTGCTGGTCACCCCGACAACGACCCCTACTTCCTGGGTCGGAGACCTCTTTGATGTCCAAGCTGAACAGTGCTTGCCGCAAACATGAGCGAACAGTTCGAACATGCCGGCCGTTCCACATGGGCGTGGGAGATGGTAGCATCGATGGTGGTGATGCGAATTTACACAGGTTCCATGAGCCGAGAGCAAGCAAGCTGCGAGAGACGGTAGAAGCCCCGTGTAGCTTAAACCCGAAAACCATACCCTTAAACCCACAGCGGAACATCACAGATCCCAAGCTCTAAACAGCATACCCCAAGTTGTAAACCCAGCTTTTAGGGATACATAACTCAGGTCGACATGGAGCAAGATGAGCGGCTGCGCTTGGAGGTAAGGATGCACCTTTAATCTCGTTCTTGAGTGTGCTATACTGGGGTCCTTTATTGTCCCTACACCTCCAAACATGATATCTTCACGCCTGCTTTGAGGAGGGCAGAGGATCTTGATTACAGGGGTTCACCCACGCTAGACCGAAGTATCGTCGTTGTGTGGGTTTAGAAAAGGGGCCTGAATAACTAGTACTGTTACTCCTTGTGGAGTTGCTTAGTGTAACTAATTACTTTATTGCCTCAAGATTAACAACAATTTGTAGTGTCACTGCTACAAGCTCCTTAACTTCGTTTATGTTGTTGCACCAGGGACTCCGCTGATAGAGCTACCTAACAGCAGTCCAAAAAAGCTAGTGACAAGGCTTAGGATTCAGAGGCCTCGATAAATGTATAAGGGATGGATTTGGGGTATGCCGTGGTAGAAAGGGCATGTTATGACTACAAAAACTCAGACTTCTGTGGTATGTGTCGGCGTATACTCAAGACACGATAGCCCGATAGTAGGGCAACTCTCCGATTCTGCGACTGCTCGCTTGTTGGGAGGTCGTACAGTACGAGAACCGGCTGCCACTTGCCTGTTTCCACGTGACGGCGACTTGCAGTTGGATCCGAGGTTTGAGGTGCTATGGGAGGTCTGAATAATGAGGGCTAAAGTCTCTTCGAAATCAGTTGTAGTCCCTACATGGTACTTCCTTTGGGCATGCTCACCCCAACTTTCTTCCAGTCATTGAGCTCTTTATGCCGAGCTGGCTGAAGGTGGTGTGGAGCGTGGAAGGTCAAGTCTCTTTAATTACATCAGTCACTGTCATGGATAACATGAAGGGACCTCAAGGTGGGGGGATTCACAGACAGACTTTTGGCATGCAACATAGCATAAACAAAGGCTGCTGTGTAAGCAGAGTTGCATCTTTTTCTCAAGCTGCTTCTGATGGCCTCCTTCACCCTCAATATTCATCAGCTCAAAATGAACCTTCAAACTCTGAGCCTAAGGCTCCAAATTGTTTTCACACCCCCCCTTTGTGTGGCATGATGCGGACGTGCACAGTTGGGATTCAGTCTCATCGGGCCTGGCACTCGTAAACGTAATTGTTTGGGGAGGAGCACAACAAGGGCCTCTGTCTCTGCCACCCATGACTTTGAGCAGAGACTCTGAAAACTTCATACACCTTCTATACCCCCAGACCCTAAACCCTAAACCTCACATCAAGGTTTTTGTTATTGTCTTTGCAGTTTTTGCACTTAAACATCCAACACCCCTCACTCCTCTCCTAGACTCTTATGCCTCAAGCACAAAACCTACTCTTAAACCCTAGGCTCTATGCCTCAAGCCCTGAACCGCTCTAAACCCTAAGCCCCAAGGCGTGAGCTCCGAAACCCTAAACCCCTAAACCCTTAAACCATAATTCCAAACCCGTAAGCCATAATCCTAAACCCCTAAACCATAATCCTAAACCCGTAAACCATAATCCTAAACCCCTAAGCCATAATCCTAAACCCTTAAAACCAGAATCCTACGCTAAACCCTGAAGCCATAACCCTAAACCCTTCAGCCATAATCCTAAACCCTGAAGCCATAATCCTAAACCCCTAAACCATAACCCTAAACCGTTAAGCCATACTCCTAAACCCTAATTGAATCCAACCGCCTGGCAAAGGTACTCCCTCTGCAACCGGAGGCTTTTCGCCTTCAAAGTTTACCAAGACTTGCTCAGACAGCGCCAGGGCGTCGCCTGGCGGCTTTGGGTTTAGGGTTTAAGGTTTAGGGTTTAAGGGTTTAGGGTAGAGAGACCTCGTTCAAAAAGGGTTTAGGGTTTTGAGTTTAAGGGCTTTGGGTTTAAGGGTT